>JADDOH010004696.1:0-41540 GCA_016648135.1 Agrypnia vestita
GGGTCAGCAAAGGGGATGCGCGAGCCAAGGCCATCATGGAGGCAACCACACGCCAGCTGCCCACCGGCCACTGGGAGACTGGACTGTTGTGGAAGGAAGATAACCACCAACTGCCCGATAACCGTCAGTGTGCTGTCAACCGCCTGAATGGCATTGAGAGGAAAATGCAGAAGGACCCCGCATATGCAGCAGCATATTCAGCCAAGATGGCCGAATACACCGAGAAGGGGTACGCGCACGCCTTGACGCCGGCCATGGAGGCCCAGTTATCGGGCAAATTCTACCTGCCACACTTCGCCGTCTTCAATCCTAACAAGCCAGGAAAGATCCGGATAGTGTTCGATGCGGCGAGCAAATGCCGAGGTGTCTGCCTAAATGATGTGTTGCTGACTGGACCGGACCTGCTCAGCTCTCTGGTGGGCAGTGTGTTTCGGTTCAGGGAAGGAAGGGTGGCGCTGGCGGCGGACGTAAAAGAGATGTTCCTTCGGATTAAAATCAAGAAGAAAGATCAAGCGGCGCAGCTATATCTGTGGAGACCACCAGGCGAGCCAAGCCCGAGGACCTACCAGATGTCGTCAATGGTCTTCGGGGCGACATGCTCGCCAAGCAGCGCCCAGTACGTAAGGAACCGCATAGCGGACGCCAGCGCCAAGGAGTTTCCGGCCGCAGCCCAGGCGGTGCGGGACACCTTCTACATGGATGACTACCTAGATGCGGTAGACACCGTCCAAGAGGCGGTCACAATGATGCAACAGGTGTCGCAGATACTGCAACGAGGCAGCATGACACTTACCAATTGGGCATCGAACAGTCCAGAGGTTCTAAGCCGCATTGAGCCCGCTCTGCGAGCAGTGGAACCGACACGGATCATCGGCGAAGAAACGACGACGGAGAGAGTGCTCGGGATTATGTGGGAACCGGCATCGGACGAATTTATATTTAAATTCGTCAATCTACCTGAGATAGCAGAAGCCGACCACCCGACCAAAAGGGAGTTGCTGAGCACAGTGATGCGCATATTTGATCCGGTAGGGTTCCTCGCCTGCCTGATAATACGCTCCAAGATCCTGCTGCAGGAAGTGTGGCGATCAAAGGTCGGATGGGATGAGAAGATTATCTCCGAGCACGCCGAGAAGTGGCGGGAATGGTACGCACTGGTGAAGAACAGCCAGTGCAGGATACAACGCCAGAGCGTGTCGCAGCGAACTAGCAAGCTGGAATTGCATATGTTCTGCGACGCGTCGGAGAAGGCCTGCTGCGCAGTGGCTTACTTCGTCGAAAAGAAGAGAGAAGGCATAGGGGTTGCCTTCATCTCGGCGAAATGTAAAGTGGCGCCATTGAAGCCGCTTTCCATACCACGAATGGAATTGCAGGCGGCCCTAATAGCCGCACGGCTGGCAGCCACTATTAGAAAGGAGCACCGCTGTACCATCTCCAGGACAATTTATTGGACGGATTCCACCACGGTGCTATGTTGGCTGAGGACTGACCCTCGGTCTTACTCAGTGTTCGTCTCCAACAGACTTGGCGAGATCGACGAACTCACTGACGCCGCTTCCTGGAGATGGGTGCCCACTCGACTCAATCCCGCTGATATTGGGACGCGGGACGGCGAGCCGCCGAACCTGGCCGCGAACGGAGTATGGTTCAGTGGGCCAGGTTTCCTCAAGACAGGAGAGTCGACGTGGCCACAAGAGAGTCATAGACTACGGCCAGAAGAGGCCCTGATGGAAAAGAGGGCGGACACGGTGCTCTTGATCCGACGTCCTACGACGGGGGGAGCGCTACCAGACATTCAGCGCTTCTCATCATGGATCCGGCTACTGCGAGCCACTGCGTGGGTGCGACGTTTCGTGGCAAATTGCCGCCAACGTAAGGACAAGCGCGCCAGACAAGATGTCTCAGCGGACGAGCGTGCCGCGGCTGAGCGCGCTTGGATTCTGCATGCCCAGGCAGATGCCTTCGGCAACGAGGTGAAGACTCTCCGGAAAAGTGGAGCAGTCGCGAAGACCAGCCGGCTGTATCAGTTGACGCCCAGTTTGGATGAACATGGTGTCATAAGAATGGGGACTCGGCTTGAAAGTACGAATGTTGAGGGAATTCCGCAGGGGTTGCGAGCGCCCGTGGTGTTGGACGGGGCTCACCCCTACACGAGACTTATGGTACGGCACTACCACGAGAAAGAGAATCACCCGGGCACAGAAAGGACTGTGTCGGACGTGCGAGAGAACTTTTACGTTCTGCGGCTGAGGCCGGTTGTCCGCCGAGTGAAATTTGAGTGCCAAAGATGCAAGAACGCGAGGAGCAAGCCGACCCCGCCGTTGATGGGGCAACTACCAGACTGCCGGCTGGCGCACCACACGCCCGCATTTCACCATTGCGGGCTTGACTACTTCGGACCGATGCAAGTAACCATCGGACGAAGAAAGGAGAAGCGATACGGGGCGCTGTTCACTTGTATGACCACACGCGCCGTACACGTGGAACTGGCCGAATCGCTATCCGCAGACTCGGCGATACTAGCAATCAGGCGAATGGCCGCAAGGCGGGGCCATCCGCGCTTCCTGTATTCCGATAACGGGACCAATTTCAAGGGCGCGGAGAAAGAGATGGCCACCGCGCTAGCCGAGTTAAGAGGGGACTCGCGAGTTCAAGAGCATCTCGCTGAGAGTGGGGTAGAGTGGCACTTCAACCCACCCCTCACACCACACATGGGTGGTGCATGGGAGAGTCTGGTGCGCTCCATTAAGCGCGCACTCGAGGCCACCATGAAGGAAAGAGCGCCGCGGGAGGAGACACTTAGGACGGTGTTGGCAGAGGCAGAGTTCACTGTGAATAGTCGGCCTCTGACGCACGTCTCGGTGGATCCGCAAGACGATGCCCCTCTCACTCCAAACCATCTGCTACTGGGGAACTCAGGAAGGAACGCTCATCTGACAGTGTATGGGGCATTGGATGAAAGCGTTTGCCTGAGGAAACAATGGCAAAAGGCCCAGCAGATGGCTGATATGTTTTGGAGAAGATGGCTGCGGGAGTACCTACCGACATTGACGCGGAGACGCAAGTGGCAGGAGGCTGCCCCAGCCATAAAGGAGGGAGAGGTGGTAGTCATCGTCGACCCCGCGTTACCTCGAAACACGTGGCCCATGGGACGTGTGATCGAGGCGAGGCCTGCGGCAGATGGGCAGGTGAGGACGGTACGGCTGCGAACCTCTACGGGAGAGTACACGCGCCCCGCCACCAGGCTCATTACTCTGCCGAAGCGGTAAGAGGCCAAAGAGGCAGCTGCCAACTTGATGGTGAACCAAGTGGCAAGAGGCTGCAGAATTATCTGTCACCTGGGTGACAAAGGGCCGTCCCAGGCCTGGTATGGGAAACAAATTATTTGTCATCTTGGTGAAAGACCCAAGTGACAAAAGGCCGTCCCAGGCCTAGTATGGGAACCAATTATTTGTCATCTTGGTGAAAGACCCAAGTGACAAAAGGCCGTCCCAGGCCTAGTATGGGAACCAATTATTTGTCATCTTGGTGAAAGACCCAAGTGACAAAAGGCCGTCCCAGGCCTAGTATGGGGACCAAATTATTTGTCATCTTGGTGAAAGACCCAAGTGACAAAAGGCCGTCCCAGGCCTAGTATGGGGACCAAATCATTTGTCATCTTGGTGAAAGACCCAAGTGACAAAAGGCCGTCCCAGGCCTAGTATGGGGACCAATTATCCGCCATCTTGGAGGAGAACCAAGTGGCGGAGGCCAGCGCCGCGGTCACTTAGACCTGCGCCGGTTGTGAGCCGTCCCAGGCCTAGTATGGGGAATGAATTATCTGCCATCGTGGAGGAGAACCACATGGCGGAAGCCAGGGCGCACGCGGTCACTTAGACCTGCGCCGGCTGCAAGTTGCCAGGCCAAGAGGCCAAGGTCGGGAGGGCCCGGGCCGTGCACTGTGGGGTGCGCGGAGCCCGCCGAAGGCAACGTCCTGTCCTCACCGTGAAGTACAGACAAGCTGCACGGGGGGAGAATGTTACGGACAGGACATTGCCTGCGCCTACCGTCAGGCAACCGAAATTTCAAGCTCTGTGGTTGACGTAATCGCGTCATATAAATGATAGAAATTTCTGATGTGAATGAAGCAGAGCAAAGGCCCCTTTCAGGGCCACCGCCGATCGCCGTGCCCCGGTTGAGGATGGGTACCGTGCCGAGGACAGCGCGCGAGTTCTCGGCCGCGGTGGTTGTCCTTATACGTGTCTCGGCGTCAGGCGGCGGCACCCGGGAGAGGGGATGAGCGAATGCGGAGCCTCAGCTCCATGAGAACGCATCCCGCTGATGACAATGGAAATGCGTTAGAGTGCATGATCTGAAATGTGTATGTTTTTGCTGAAAATATTATATGAAAATATTAATGTTCAGATTTTTTAACATTTCAGAGCTCTCTAATATGATGGAAATTAATGGTTTTTTGATTTCAGATGGACCTGAATCATAATTCTATGTAATAAAATACCGCATTTTCATTGTTTTAATAAAAAGAGCGGGCGGGAGATGTTTTTATTTGCGCACAAGGCGCATTTTGTACCTTATTCTCATCATATTTGCCTGATAAGCAACATTAAAGTTGTCTCAACACTTATAAAAGATAAGTAGTAGAGTCACACACATGCACACACTCTGTAAGACATAAAAAGTTGTCTACAGATGACACAATAAATGATTGACTGTATGGCATAACAGATTGCCAACAGATCATTGGTAAAAAACATACATTTTTTATGGCAAGGAAAAATCTAAATACTTTTTCAAATACATTATTAATGAGTGAATCACAATCACATTAATATGGAAACATAAGTCTGACACCACCAACACAAAACCAGCCGCCGCTTATGAGCGACATACTGGGCTGGGTTTTTTCCATACAAATTTTCATATAAACACACAAACCGGAATAACTTCCGTCAGAGGTGTCCGATTTTGATAATTCTTTTTGTATAATGATCAGTGGATCAAGACCTATCTAGAGAATATACACACTCATATGTGGAAATAATTTTGAATAAATTACAAAATTAGTTTTTTGTTGAAAAGTTTAAAAATTCATAACTATAGTAAGCTGCGACTTACAATAAAGTGTGATATATCAACAGATGCGCTGCGACGCACTCTATATAATAGACACAAAAAACTAAACCTAAAAGTTAATTTGGATTTTTAAGAGATTTAATTGTTGAAATTTTATAGCCCGCCGGGCCAGAAAATGAGATATATTTTAACTGTTGCTTTAATAATAATGTCTCAAGGTTGCCACGCAATATGTCAGACTGTTTATTGAGACGCAGTCAATGTAATGACATATATGTAAATCCTCCGGGGGAGGTGCGTTTAATTTAATAATTAAAAAACTGTAATATATGTAGTAGAAATAAGCGGCCGAAACGCGCCATTTGTATGCAAACTGTAACTTGTTTTAATTGGCTTCGAGGCCGGGGCCTCCTGGTCCCGGCCGAGGGTATAAATATCGCATTCAAGGCGGACCGACCCTCAGTCTGGTTTAAAACGCCGTGGCAGACCCTTCACGTGTGTTTCATTTACCTACCCGACTACCTCCTACGATTTTGCTGCCTGCTGACTTCGCTCGCTCTCAAGCTCGAGCCGAACTACGTCATCAAGATCTGCTGTTGCTGCCTGCTAACGCCGAGCGCTCTCGCTTCACGCCCGGTACTTGCTATCGGCGGCGATCGCCTTGCGGTGTGCTGACACGGAGCGGACATTCACGCTCGATACCTACTACTTCTGCGGTGTGCTGACTCTGAGCGGACGTTCACGCTCGGTACCTACCGCTTCTGCGGACTGCTGACTGCTGGCACGGATTTTGCCAAGCTAAGTATTTCTTCGCAGTACAACCGTCTTTTTTAAGACGATTATTCTTGACGACCCCGTCGAGTTTAGACATTTTGCTCGAAGCAAATTCTTTTGCTGTCGCCTCTGGTGCACATTTCCGTGTACTAATATCGCTCTTTTTCCAGCTGCTCACACGGTGCGCCCGTGCTGTGTGAGACATCCCGAAGGCTTCTGAAGCGGAATCAGCGGACCGCACCTGTATTGCCTGTTCTGTGCGGAACACCACTTCTATGTTATTGTCAAGAATAACATTATTTTATATTTATTTATTTAATACACGGTACAACGTACCATTAAAAAAACAATGTCTATAAAGATATATAGATTGATAGGTAATAATAAAAAAAGGAGATAAGGTATAATTCTATCAAAAACAATTATTAAAGTGAAATAAAGAAAAATAAAACATTAAGTGAATAACATAAAGTATAACAAAATTACATCAAATTAAATAATAGTTATCAAATTAAATATGAAAGTCAACAATCAATAATACTACAACAAATTAAAATAATTATGTCTGAAATTCAAGAAGCAACAAAATTACAACAAAATTAAATAATTGTAAACAAATCAAATCTGAAACTCAAGAAGCAATAAAAATGACAGTAAAATAAAATGAAATGTACAATTCAAACATCTAAAAACGAGGTAGACATGACATCAATAAGTAATTATAAACGACCAAATTCGTCCAGAAGAGCTTTCTTGTAGGCGGCTAGTGTTTCTGAAAAAACATCCGATAGGTAGCCATGCTCGTTTCCTAACCTATGAAGCCTTTTAATAGGTGAGGTATATTGTAATAATGTTAATGAAAGCTTAATAAACAAACATAAAACTTTTGCATTCTCAACTCTTTTAAATTAAACCATGTTATAATAACACGTCTTATTATTTCTAACAGCGAAAAGTGAAATTTGAAACTTTTCCATTTGCTTATTATTTGTTTTCAGCTGTCATCGACATTCATTGTTGGTGACTAGTATTGTCACAATTGTAAACAAAACTATTTGTGTATGCGATTGAAATATGCCTGCCACGAAGATATTAATAATATAATATTAAAAACGGCCACTGATAACTTGAATGTTGATATTTTTAATTAAACTATTTCAACAAATGTTATCGGTCTTGGATTTACTAAGATAAATGGGTCTTAATGGTAAAACGGGCTAAAGGTAAATTACCCAAAGCTCCACAGCTGATAGAGTTGGGGCTCTAATGTTAATGGTGTTAAATTCAAAACTATAAGTCTTATAATATTGCACCCGGCGTTGCTCGGCTTAAGGATCGAGTTAAAAATAAGTTTGTGGGGGGATACAAACCATTGTTTTGCAAAGACTAATAAAAATAAAAACAATGTTTCCATTTAATCTAGGCTGGGATGGATAGGATGTCCAGGAGGGAATTGTGGCCTATGTATTCCGCCGGGACCTAAAGAATAAGAATGTAAAATTTGGATCAGACCGGCAAACGGTGTATATTTGTACATAAAATATAACATGGGAAGGGGTGGGGGAAAAGTTACCTTCCAAGTTTTAGGTCAGATCGGTAAAACGATATAAATTTGTACAGAAAATATATCAGATGACGGGGGGGGGGTAAAAGAGGAGGGAGAAAAGTTGACTTTGTAACCCGCCGGGTACTAAAGAATAAGTATACAAAATCGGTGTAGATTTGTACAGAAAATACATCAGGGGGAAGGGTAGGGTAAATGATTCGGGGGTAAATGTCGCCGGGTACTAGAGAATAAGTATGCTAAATTTGGGTCAGATCGATCAAATGGTGTAGATTTGTACAGAAAATATATCATGGGTGGGGGTGGGGAAAGAGAGAGGGGGTAAATGTCGTATGTGTTACCCGTCGGGTAACAAAGACAACTTTTTCCTCTACCACTTCCCCTGATATACAAATCTACACCGTTTGCCGATCTGACCCAAATTTTGCATTCTTATTCTTAGTTCCCAGCGGAATACATAGGCCACAATTCCCTTCTGGACTTCCCATCCATACCAGCCTAGATTAAATGAAAACATTGTTTTTATTAGAGACTTTTCAAAGCAAAGGAACCTTTGCTGTCCCCACAAACTTATTTTTAACTAAATTCTTAAACCGAGTAACGCCGGGTACGAACAGCTAGTCTATACCTATAAAACTCAATGTCTGTCTGTCTGTTTTCTATACAAATCTACACCGTTTTACCGATGACTCAAATTTTGCATACTTGTTCTTTAAGAGCCGGCGGATAATATAAGTGACATTTTCCCTCACCCCCCTTGTCACACCCCACCTCTTGATATATTTTCTGTACAAATCTAACCGTTTGACCGATCTGACCCGTATATTGCATACTAACTCTTTAGAACCCGGCGGATATACCTATATTATATACAAATCTACACCGTTCGACCAATCTGATGCGAATTTCGCATACTTGTTCTTAAGGAACCGGCAGGTAGCATAGTTGACATTTCCTCCCTCCCCCTTCATATCAACCCTTCCCTGATATATTTTCCATGCGAATCTGTGCCGTTCAACCGATGTGACCCAAATTTTGCATACTTACACTTTAGGACACGGCGGGTAAAAAAGACGACATTTACCCCTCTCCCTTCACCCCACTTCCGCCTCCTGATATACATTATATACATATCTACACTGTTTGTCCGTTCTGATCCAAATTTTGCATACTTATTCTTTAGGACTCGGTGACAAGTAACGTGGATGACTTTTCCTTCTTCCTCCTTTACCCCTCCCCCGCCCCTGAAATATTTTCCTTGCAAATCTGTACTGTTCTACACATCTAATCCATATCTGTGTATTTTTTAAGACCTGGCGGGTAACACAGACACTATTTCCACCTTCCCTGTTTACCCATTTCTTCTACCTGATATATTTTCATGCAAATCTTTACCGTTTTACCGAATTTCGCATATATATTCTTTAGGACCTGGCGGTTAACATAGGCCACTTTCCCCCTCTGGATACCCCAACCATCCCAGCCTAGATTAAATGGAAACATGTTTTTTTTAGAGGCTTTGAATTTGAATTGAACCTTTGTTTTCCCCCTTTATTTTTAACATAATCTTTAACCGGTGCAACGCCGGGTACGAACAGCTAGTTAATCATAATTTTCTGCGCTATTAATGCATGTAGGCGTTAGTGATACAGTATTTCTTTATTCTAGTTATTTCACTATTATCTCCGATTGTAAGATTCCATCGATTATAAGATACACCACGAATTCAGAAGCATGGTATGGAATTCAAAGTGTGGTAAAACGTACGTCTTCTCATCGATAAAATACGTTAATTTATTTTATTGGGATTTTAAGACACATGTATTGACATCAGTCTCTTCA
The DNA here is from genome assembly GCA_016648135.1 of Agrypnia vestita. Lineage (NCBI taxonomy): Eukaryota > Metazoa > Arthropoda > Insecta > Trichoptera > Phryganeidae > Agrypnia > Agrypnia vestita. Next base: position 9,254 of record JADDOH010004696.1, read on the forward strand.
GACATCAAATCTCCATGATGAACTAAGAGTAGGCGACTCCAAGATGAACGATGATTGTCGCTTTCAGATATTTCATGGAGGACTCATCAGTGGTTAATTTGTTCACAGTGATATCAAAGTAGCAGCGTCAGAAGTGGTGTTACTAGACCTAGACCTGACCCATTTACATACAATACTGTCGCCAGTTGCCCTATTTTTCCACCATAATTTGATGGCCTTTACCCATTGATTCCGTCAAAATTAAAGAAATTAATTTTTAATAGGTCCTTTAATGATTCTTCTCCACCTTTTTATATTCCGTCCCTAACTCACCGCCCCATAAAATTTGGTTTTCAGGGGCTTTACTTGCCTGTCCTCGGAACCTCCGTAGATGTTGAAATTGTGGTATATAGATGCAAAAGCGCCACTATCCATATGGATAGTTACGCTTTTGCATCTATTGGTAGTTCAGAAAACGGTCAAAATAGTTTTGGCGTTTGTACTCAAGCATTCAATGGAAGACCACGAATGCATTCAAGAGTCTTTGCAACTTCCATACAAGTATTTTGTTTTAGATTGATGTATCAAAGATAAATTAAAACAAAATGACGATTATCAACATCTGTGCGTGGCTAAATTTTTTAAAATTTGTTCCTAGGTAACAACAGCTCTTCAACTTCTGTTTAGAGTTCTCGGGGATATTCTGCCGTGTGTAGACACATGTCAGAATATCACAGGAAACGGTAACTAGAAGATTCTTAAAGGCTGTGAAAACCTGAGAACATTTTTGGTTATTCAACTCTCTAGAATTTTGGAAGGATTGGTTGGGAATGAGGGTAATTGAAACACAAAGTAAGTTTAATGGTGTATATTTTACAGCCCTAAAAAGATGCATTTTCTTTTTAAATAAAGCCTTAAGTCCTTGAGTATTCAGTTGAGAAATCATGGAATTATATATTATTTACAACATTTCAGTAGAATTAGCGTGTTATAGTCATGTTAAAGCTAAATTAACAAGTAGATACAATATATCAATATATTTTAATAATCTCTCATCGATAATTCTACGTAAACGAGGAGAGAATCTATTTTGAATAGATTACAAAATGGGTGTTAGAATTTCAGATAATATAAACTTCTAATTTCTTTTAAAAGTCTTATTTAGTAATTGATCATTCCTTTTAAAAAAAATTATCCCATTTTAAAGGATCATAAGTACGAGTAGGTACTCGCATATAGGTATATGCTATAAACAGTGAAAGATTATTTTATGTAGGTACCTACTCGTTTGTATAATTCATTCCACCAATTTTGTATAATTCACCATAAATAATTAAATTTGGAATCTATGTGCAGAAAATCAGAAAAACAATTAAATAAAAATTTTAGGTGTAAAATATGTTATTAATTTTTTCCTTTAAATCGAAATCTAAAATAAAATATCCAATATTATTTATAAATACAGGTCCTGATCGATGTATATCAAAGTATTTATTTGTTTATAAGATAAAAATGTATCATTATAACAATACAAATATTTTGAAAGTCCGAAAAACAAGAATATAGTATTGTTTCGATTATCTGCACTTTAATTCGAGAAATAGAATCGTAAACAATTTCATATTAAAGAATGAGACGAGTTCCAAACCTTCTAAGTACTCCTTGATTCTGTTGATAGTTACTTTTGTAACTGGCTCCACGTAACTTAGGGTTTTTAGAATACTTTCGGAAGATGTGGTCACCACTGTATCTACAGCCTCCCGGGCCTGTGTGAGTAAGCCTAGAAATTCATTGATCGGTGCAAAAGTTGGTACTAGCGATGTAAGGCTGCTTGTTGGTCCTAGAAAGATAAAAATCCTTTTAACAACTTTCGCTTCGTCTACATTTATACATCTTTGCATGCAAGCTCGATGTTTGTTCAGGCTTCTATCAGGACCATCTTCCAGTGTCTGGTTAATTTGGTCATGCCACGTCTTCCGTGGTCGCCCTCTCTTTCTGGCGCCGTCTACACTTGCATCATATATCTTTCTTACCATTCTTTCCTCATTCATTCGCTCAAGTGGTAAAATACTGGTAAATGGGCTCAAAATTCTTATGTTGTTTTCAGAATGTATACATACATTTGGACGCAGACGCAGACGTTACAACAATGAACTCTATACTCTATTTAAGGAGCCAAACGTCTCAACATTTATAAAACTGGGAAGACTTCGGTGGCTGGGTCATGTGGAGAGAATGTCCGAGCATCAAGCACCAAAGTCCCTGCTGAACTCAAGGCCAATAGGGCGAAGGAGCTTAGGAAGGCCAAAATTAAGATGGAGTGACAACGTCCTCAAAGATATCTCTGCCTTAGAGCTTCGAAACTGGAGAGAGCTGGCACTAGATGATGAGTGGAGGAAAATTATTGAGGAGGCCAAGACCCACCAAGGGTTCTAGTGCCAAGAATGATGATGTTGACATACGTTTGGAGTTGCCCGAGAGTGAGATTATGTGGTAATAAAAAAAGGTTTAGGCAGGAAATGAGTAAGAGGTCCGGGAATGACCACAATTTCCTCAGGTTCCTAAAGAGCAACGGATCGCATTCACAATATTGCACGTCTATGTGGGGGGAAGGTACCAACAGTACCAGTAACATTTGGTTCGGACAGGAAGAGGGTGAGATGTTAGAAATGGGTGGACTATATTCTCCCCAGAGTCCTAGAGTGCAACTATCTGTAACGAATGTCATTCAGTATAACACGTATACCTATACCCGTAGGTAAGAGGTCCCTCGTTTCGCGCAGAATCAAAAATGGTGTAGGATTTTATATAAAACGTAATCCATAGAAGCATACGAAATGTGTTATTATTATTGTGATTAAAAGTGTAAGTACTTATGAATATATAACAATTGAAATTTTCCTGGTAGGGTATGGGTTTTACCCTTATTTTATAACCATTTGAAACCATTAAATTAAGTGTTGACAATATACTGCGGTTAATTGCATTTCTGGAATGTCCCACATCACCCTTCAATTTTTCAATAAATATGTACCGTTAGAAATTTAAATTGAGCATCAAATAAGTAGATACAATGTAAAATGTATAATAGGTATAAAGCGTGAAATTAACCTATAAATAACCTATAAATTTATTGGCATTACTTTTTTCTTCTTTACTTTTATAACACTAGTTACTTTTTTGCAAACAATATTATTTTTATTATGATAACCTGCCAGTGATAACGTTTTGATGGTAATTGGTGTTTATGTGTTCCATAAAATATTTCTAAATTAAACTCTATTGCGGTGTTCATTTTTTGTTCAAATAATGCAGTTTCCTTAAATATCTTTCTTTACCTGTACGGTGAATAAAATAAAGTTGAACAAAAATAAACGTAAGTGAAACATGACACAATATTAATTATTAAGTTTTTATTTTATTTTTTTATTATTAATGAAAAATATTACAACTGAACAGACAAAAATATTAAAGAGCCGTTAGAGTTAACTTTTATCTACAATTTATTTTAAAAAAAACTAACCCAAAAAAAACAAGTTTTTATTATAATCCCTTTCTCATTTACTAGTTGAATCAGGTTTTGTGCCTACCCCACGCGTCGGGTTCGAGTCGGGCGACGCTTCGAAAGGGAGTAATAAAAAATTTCGAAAAATCCAATATTATGCTATAATTATTAATTTTTTTAACGAAAATTTGTTAGATCATTTTAGATATTTTAGAGTCTGCCTGCAAAGTTTCAGCTCGATTGGATCACGGGAAAAGGGTTAAAAATTGGTCCAAAGTTTTTTCGGCAGACAAGCAGACAAGCCGACAAGCAGACGCTAAGAGTTAAAAGGAAGGGAGTTAGAACATAATAATTAACATAAATTAGAACATAAATGAGATTAAAAAAATGAAAAAATACATGGTATCTGTTAGGTATATATTATAATTTTACAATTTATTATTGACAATATCTTTCTAAAGATATTGTCACTTTCCTGAAGAGGTCAGAAAAGCTAAAAATATTATTAATACAATTGCAATAAGCTCTGCAGAGGCGGAACGGGGTTTTTCGTTACTATTTGTCCAGAAAAAAGGGCAAATTTAAGTATTCCACATGTATCAGACTTAATGAACATTTTGATAGGTCTGCCACTGACTTCATGGGATTCCACACCATTCGTTAAATCGTAGCTCAGATTTTTTTTTATAATAATAAGCTCAGAATATATAGCTTTTATATAAATATTTTATGTTTCGAATGAAAATCGAAACACCCATTTGATATGACTTTGTGTAATGTAAAAATAATAATTTTTAAATGTATGATTTTTTTATTATTTTCATGCTTTCATTTTATCAATAGTTATTTACTTATTTATCTAAAGGCTAATTTATTGTAATAATGGAAATCACACAAACTTTAATCTATCTACTATTGAAAAATCATTGAACCCTAATATGGAATGTCGAAGAAATATTATCTGCAGACTTTGCTTTCTAAATCAACGGTAAAACAGAATAGATAAGATAAGATAATGAAAGTTGTGACATTAAAATGTCATTAGTGAATTGATTTCACATTTAATGGCCAGAAATCTTTAAGAGCTGTTAATTAAGACTCCGGGAAAACCTAAAAATATATTAAAGGGTAATTGTATCGCTTTGAAAAAATAATAAACAGGAACACAAACTGGAATCCAATTTGCAACGAAAATATGATGGATCCAACTGCCAATTTGAAGAATTTCATTTCTAAAGAGAGTAAATCACATTCCCCTTAATTTATAATATCGCATGACGAATTTTTTAAGTATAATATTTACAGTATTTCATTTTTAATTTAATTTCATTCCACCAAAAGATGCTGATATAGACAATGATTGCATATTAATTGAGTGTAATTGGCTTAGGGCCAGTTGCTACTACATGGTTTGTAGTAATCTTTCGTTTAAAGCTTGGTAAATTTTGAATACTAGTGTAGGACCAAACCATTTTTGTGTAAAGCGCCCTTTGAATTGAAATTTTTACGAATATGGCGCTTTATTAACTATCCATTTTTATTATTATTATAGGTTTCTACGAAAACGGGTTGTTTGATTGGTAAAATCCGTGTTTAAATGAAAGATTAATATAAACCAAGTTGATGCAACCGGCCTTTGCCCTTAATAAACGCTTAAAAAACTTATCTGACCAGCGCAAACGTCGCTATTCGATAATGCACAGAATGCAGTCAGCACCAAAGCTATCTGCATATTGAAGATATTGAACGAGTTATAGGTACTTAAGACTAAGAGAAATTTCCTTAGAATTTATACTAAAATTTTTACCTTAAAATAAATTTGGATTCATACATACAGCATGTATAAAAAATGTTCCCTGGCGGGTTCTCTCGATTGAGATGATTTCCCGTCCCCTCGACTGGTCCATTTCCGATGTTTTCCAAATAATTCTCAATTATTTTTCTGATTTAGAAAGTGCTACTAAAGATATACAGGAACTCTTCAAGAAACAAGGCTCCATGCCAATTAATGCTATCTTGTGGTACAAACTAATTACACGATATCATGAAGATGGGACATATAAGCATGGATTGATTCATAAACATAGTACCAGATTTACGGTTAAAGAAGGACTACGAATACCGAAGGTCATAAATAAATATGGACAAAGAACATTAAAATATGTCATACCAAAAATATTAAATAAAATCCCATGTCGTGTCAAAATGGATATTAATAAAAAAGGGCAAAATACAGAATTAATGAATATGTTATTAAATAAAAGAGACTTATTTTGATTTTGGTAATATTTGAATTTTTTCTTGTATTGTTGTATAGTATTTGAGTTTATAAGATCTATTGTAATTAATTAATATGAATGTATTTCTGGTAAATACAATTTATTTATATATATGTATTGATGCACCTACAGACAAATATCAATGTGATGTTTTGTGGGTCTGAGATGTAAAAAAAAAAAAAAAAAAAAAATAAAAAATAAAAAAATAATAAAAAAAATAAATAAAAAAAAAATTAGATTCTACTTTGTCGTTGTCTTGCCAGCAGCAGCCCGAAGTAGTTGGACCGTGGATTCCCGAACCACTGCCTCAGATCTTCAGCCAGGATGTCCTTCGTCTTCGAGAATTCTCCTCGCAATTTTGCCTTCAACAATGAAATGCAGCATCTGGCACTTTTCTGGATGTCGCACGATATGGGAAAAATATTTCAATTATTTTTTGTTTGTTTTAATGATTTACTTTACCTTTCGCATTACCTTTTACATTACATTTTACACATTTACATTTTAACCGATCAATCTGCCTTATTTTTAGAAGCCATCTGTAGATCCATATCTCAAGTGTTTCAAATCGCTTTAGCATATTCTTCAAGTTTGTGTTTACTGGGGTATTATGCCGTGTTGTTACGACCTTTCGGGCCGACGTTTCGGATCCCATTGCAGGGTCCATCATCAGGGCGGACCCTGCAATGGGATCCGAAACGTCTGCACGAAAGGTCCTAACAACACGGCATAATACCCCAGTAAACACAAACTTGAAGATTCTGAGTGGCCGTGAAAACCTAAGAACATTCTTTCGCTTTAGCATATTTCAGTGAGTGTCCATGATTCAAATCCATGCGCATATTTTGCTGCTGCTGCCGATATATCGTCATTCTTTAGAGAAACAATCAATATTTTATGATATTTATCCAAGTAAGCCTTGAGTTTGAGTACCTATAATAAATTGATATTTTTTAAATTATTATTATTATTTTATTTTTTTATATTTTTTTATTTAATATATAATGTAAACCTAAAAGGTTTATGGATAACATTTTTACATAATTCAATATAAGAAATAAAAATTATATAATTTAGATACAAAGTCCTTTTTTGATAGTTGGCCGAGTTTTAGCATTTTTGTCACATCTGTTTTGAATTTGTCAGTGGTCAGTTGTTTGGTCTGTTGTGGCAGGTCGTTGTATTGTTTTAATCCGTTGCAAATTAGTCAGGATTGTCCTGTTTTTGTTTTGGCTTGTGTTATGTAATAGTTTTGAGCCATTCTAGTGTTGTGTTGGTGTTTTTCGTGTATTTTATGTAATTTTATGTCTTCATCTTGTATTTCGCCAATTGCTAGTCTGTGAATGATTTTAAGTGTTTCGATTTTTGAAATGCTTCCGATGTTTAATTGTTGTGTTATACGGTATACAGATTCAGTTGGTGTCCGGTATTTCAGATCATAGACCATTTTTAGTATTTTGTTTTGCTGTCGTTTAAGTTTTTTTAAATTCAATTAATCTAAGTAATCTTTATAATTGAATAATTTATTATTTGGCATATATGATACGTTTGTTAAAAATCAAATTCGGTGCCCAGTCTGGATATTGACTTCGATAAAACGGGTTAGTCCAGTAAAGTGAGGACGCCTGGGAACCCTGACTATGTAAGTATTTAAATTAATATGGTTTGTAAATGAGATGAACATCATTTGAGGCATTAATGTTGATTGCATGGATACCGGAAATGAGAGTCAACACGCAATGAGATCTTTTTATGACACGTGATCACGGACGAGATTTGTCTCGGAGATTCGTCCCAAAAGCGTAAAAGGAAAATTATAGCGTCGTATGCGAGGAGAAATATGATGTATCAGCTGTAAGTAAAACCGTGAAAAATCACGGGACATTGATGAATTGCAAATTCATGAATAGAAAACCATTTGTTTTTTTTTTAATTTACTTTATTCGCTTAAACCTAACACTAATTTCAGATTAACTTACAAACTAATTTCATCGACTTAAAACCTATTATATTATATAGTATATTTTTAGCAGCAACTCTTTAATGACGAAATTTTTGGTGAATGTTCGTTGCTGATCATCAGCACGATACATCAGTTGTTGTATATATACATACATATACCGCAGCAGATACATAAGTTGTTGTTGTAATTCCAGTAAGTTACGTTCATTTAACGTTAACGTTCTTTGCTGATTCTTCATCAGTGTTGTTGTTGTAACTGTCGCATGTATTTTTTGCGAATATGACGTAGGTACGGATGCACATGGTCAGATGTGTTCTCGGTATTATTTTATGAAATGGATGCATGGACAATGGCCGAAGAAATGATAAGGTGCTTTGAAGGCGATCAAAAAAATACCGCTCAAAATAAGCTGGATACGCGGAGTTATGAATTAAGATTTTGTGGTTCGGAAAAATATAGCAAAATAGTGTTTAAAACAATAAAAATACGAAAACTTCAATATCTCGGACACATAATGAGATATTCAGAAAAAATGAAGTATTGCTGAAAATCGAAGCCCTGGAAGAAGGAGAATATCATGAAATAAAACACAAATTACTTTGTTTTCACCACTATATTAGATTAAAAAATCTACATGTTTCGAGAACAATGTTCTCTTCATCAGGATTATTGTGTACTAATCTTAAAAGTTGAAACAAGCAAATATGTTACGGTGAAGGAGCGGTTGAGGGGGTTGGTGAGGGGAGGGGGGGGTTCGAGGTGTTGATTATTATGGGTCATTTGGACTGTTAAGTGGAAAAATATTCAAAATAGGATTATGCAAAAATTTCGTCTGTGTATTTATTATATTAGACTTAATATTAACATTTTTCCTAATTTCGAGTATTTCTAAATTATTTATTTGAGGTATCTTATAGTTGAAATGTAAAAATTTTAAGCCTGTGTTAATATCAAATGTATGGTCAAATTCTATTAGATGTTTTGCGAAATCAGAATCAATATTGCTAGTTAATGCTTTATATCATGGCTGGAAAACGTGAGGCAATGCTTTGATCATTCTACTATACAGGTTTTCCAGGCACCAGTAAACAAAACGATGAGAGGCAACGCCTATTGAACGAGAAAAAAAAAGTAACCCATAAAAAACATGTTTTTATTATACTCCCTTTCTTTGTAAAATATAACAACACTTAAAGACGAATTAAAACATATAACATAACACTAAACTTACAGTAATTTAATATATTTCTAAAATGTCACATGTTTTGAGCTTTGATAAGGCACTTCATGCTTTGAAGATTGAATTCTAAAAACATTTGTCAGTCAATTCAGATTTTCGACATTCGTAGTGAAGCACCTATTATGTATACCGACGGAGTTATTAAAATTTAAAAAATATTCCGCGACGTTATCGGGCCGCCGTTGCTAATCAAACTTTTCTAATGATTCCAATTTGAAAAAACCAATAAAATATCTAAAATTCCGAAATTATACTATAATTATTTTTTTTTAACGAAAATTTGATAGGTCTTCTTGATCGTCGCCACAAGTCTACTTGCCAAGTTTCAGTTCGATTGGATCACGGGAAAAGGGTCAAAAATCGATCCAAAGTTTTTTTTTACGACAAGCCGGCAGGCAAGCAAGCAGACGCCACGAGTTAATATAAAGGGAGTAAATATGTTTTTTATAAGCAGAGTAGAATCATGTTACTCTATCTAACTTACTATATCGAACTTTACCTAACGATCCGAGATGAGACGTTAGTCTCATCTATAGACACAATGATGACTTTCTATGATGATTTCTTTTATAACCTTTAAACTAATTGCTAAAGACTTAAATATTGTACTAAAATAAAATTAACTACCATCTAAATATTAAATCTAATTCTGTACCGTTAAGGTTTGTATCATCCTATACACTAACGTATAATTACTAATTATAACACGGATCATGTTTAAATTATTTTTGCAATAAATTCACTTAAATCAAGCGCGTAGTGTTTCAAATAACCGTGCGTATTACAGTTCTTTCACTGATAAAGTTTATTGCATATTTATACAATGTCGAATTTAGATTCCTCCAACGATGAATATTAATCCTATCCTACCAGCCAGGTGGGCCAGATATGGTCGGAGTTGATATGGTCCTTCGGTCCTTGCCGACGAGGCTTTGCTCCCAACTCGCAACCTTTACTCTTATTTCTAACAGATAGGAACTTATCATTCTTCGCGTCCCTCCTGGCTAGAGTACCAGTTGCAAAATTGAAAAAAGGGGACAATCAACTCGTAAAAATAACTGAAATGAAAAAAATACATCTTCTATATTATTATATGCATTTATTGTGAAAGAAAAGATGAATGTCAAAAAAAAAATGTTTTAAATGACTTAGACACGTGTGTCATATCACCTTAGCTAAACATTGGCTTGCTACATATTTTTTTCGTTGGTTTCCACAAAATACTAAATGCTCGCACTAACGTTATTATATTTTACATTCACCCATAAATCTTCTATTTACAGGACATTTAAATGTTCCGAATTATGACGCTGTTTAAGAACCGCTAATTCTAATTATAATTATAAATTATATAAATTACAAATTATAAATTAAAATATTTTTTAACAATTTATATCTGAGAACACAATTACTGGGTTTAATCACTGCAGGATTGTTATTTAATTAACTCGTCTCATAGCACGTCTCACAGAGACGGAGCTATTTATATGAGAAACGCAACATATGTAGATGTAATTGGTGAACGTGCATTATGTGGTTGTAGAGTGATAACCTATACATACAAGTTGTAAGCCCTGGGCCATCGTATAAGAGGCCTGGGCCATTCACGTTTCTCATATAAATAGCTTAGTCTCTGTGAGACTTTTACAATTTGTCTGAATTAAAACCTTTTTATTTATGTGCCGGTGGCGCCTCTTACTAAAGCCCGGTCGCCGAAAAGAGAGATTTTCGTACATTGACCCTACGCTACGTACCCTTGTCGCACGAGTAGGGTCAATGTACGAAAATCTCTCTTTTCGGCGACCGGGCTTTACCTATTTATCGGAATGGAGGAATGAAATGAGATTACGAATTTTATCGTTCAGTTTAACGTGATAATTTTTAATGCCTTTTTGTTTAAGAACCACCGTCGATGATCAGAAAGGAGGACATTACATTCTTGTCAAAAATAAAAGATTTGTCCCCATTTTGACCGCCAAATTGTGATTTTATTCCTGGCTGTTTAATATTTATAGGACGCGCTCTACAGAAGCAGGTCCTTTGGGTATGATGTACTCGTACGACTCCTTGGGATGAACTTCACGTTACATTAGAGATGGGGCATTCGTCCGCATCCTTCTGTGGAGATGGCGTCCTCGACTTCTGGCATTAAAGTAGCCTCGTAGGACCCATTTATATTTTTCTGTCCATCTATTAGGGCTTCGCCACTATCGCGGCCCCAACAGGGCACACACCACCAATACTGTAACGTACACTGGACTCGATCATATATATATTTAGACGAAGCCACAGCCGCAGTGAAACCCGGCCAGCAATAACACAAAAATAAAGCGGCGCCGAAACAAAGTTCACCACTTCATTAATTCAATTATAATGTCCCAACTGTTTTTTTTTTTAATAGAGATGCGAACAAAGAATACGTGTCTCATCAATATTCTTACTATTTTCAAACTAAGCTAAACACTTGTGCTATGAAAATAGGACTAATTTGCTGGTCTGGAGCGACCTTTGGATCACGAGGCGAGAGTTCTAACCGCAAGACCAATAAACTACTTAATGTGAGTTTGTTTTGAATATTTCATGCTGTTCCGAAGCCTTACGAGCCGTCAGAGTATTTTGTTCCAGGGATGTACGCAACCAGATATGGTACGATCCGGCAATTGCCGCTTTTGTCATCCTTTCCAAGAATCCATTTATCTGTGAAGTGTTTACTGTTTAGTCCCAGATCTTTGAGAAAGATATACACTGATTTGGCTGGCAGTCCTCTCGCTCTCACCTCCACAGCATAAAATCTTGTCTTATGATCAGTCTTATGATCGCAAACTTTCATAGATAAGACAAAGTAAACTCAGCAATTAGTCTCGCATAAAGCTACAGATACACATGCTTATTTAGTGGCACGTGAGCATGAGCAGTATCGACCTTCTCTAGGCCTTGCTTATTAGTGGCATGTGTGTACGCACTTTGCTAGTAACGAGCATGCCACTAGCCATGCAACCGCCGGTTGATTTATGAGCATGCCACTAAGTGGCATGTGTATCTGTACCTTTAGGCTTCACTTGTATCTCGACTTCTGGAGTGAACGGGTGTGCTTACCACCAATTCAAAACAGAACTCGAAATACAAGGCGAAAATCCCTCTGAAAATGGCCAGTGCTATCTGTCCGAAACGTTGGGTACATAATAACAGTCAGACTACAATACGCGGGTTGCCCTAGAAAATAATCCTTCATCTTTTATCCGCGAAAATCTTAATATATATGTGGAGTTAGCTTTCGCCCATTGCCTGCTGCTAGGCCATGCGGGCGATTGATTAATAAAAATTGTTTAATTATTCACAGAACTTTGTTCTGAAATTACAACTTCACAATAAGAATGTGTTTCCTTTGATTTAATTTTTGTTTGCGTCCTTTTAACCCAGAATGGAAGTGCTCTCCTCCACGTTTCCTTCGACTCCCTGGCATCCCTTTTCCTAACTTTGTTCGTATAGTATTTTTCTGTATATATATCATTTTCACAATGTCCAATTTAATAATGTCCCATTATACCTACATTGTTATTTATTGTAATGACAATAATAATAAAGAAAAAAAATCTGGGGCACTGAGGGCGAAGTGGACCGATGCGCGGCCCCGCTGTATTAGCGAGATCACTCAGTGGTTTTTTAGCATTAAAAAATGTTAACCATGCGGCGAATGGGCGGTACCGATATAGGAGCTATAGCTTATAAAACGATCTTGGGCAAGCGGTGGGTCCGCCCTCATGTCCCTCATTAGAGAGTGTCCATAAACCACGTTTTTTCAATTTGAACTCTTTCGAACACTTCCTTCCCTTAATTTAACTTGAACGTGGCTTTTGTCTTGATCCCTCTGGCCTCTCCGCTTGTGTAGTTTTTTTCCTATTAAGTCTACAAGACATTTTGTGCTTTTTTAATGGTTTTTTTCTTCAAATATAGCAAAATTATTTTGTGGTGACATAATTATAATTTATATAAAATAACTTTGTAAACACCACTTTTTTATTGAAAAAAATTCAACATGTTTCGAAGCCAATGTTATCCTGACGCAGAAGCCATTGGCTTCGAAACATGATGAATTTTTTTCAATAAAAAAGTGGTGTTACAAAGTTATTTTGTATAAATTAAAACTGTTTTTGTTTTACCTATAAAAAACACTGTTACCAATTTGTATAAAACGAAAAAAATACACAAAAAAATAAAACAAAAGTGATATAAATATTACTAAAAAAATCTGAGCGTGGAAGCTAAGAAAAGAACTCTTTCAATATTGTTAAAAAATATATTTTATTTATTTATTTAATTATTAACGCCCTTCAGTGCTTTTACAAAAAGATAAAGTATGCATTAAATGATTGAATGCTTTAAACAAGATGACTAGAAATTTTTACATAATGACTGCTCAAGAAATACAAACAAGAAGAAATAATAATATAAAGTATAAAACAAATAATATATAAATAATAACAAACATAGCAGTAGCACAATACTAGAAGATAAATATGATATAAAGTAAAAAGCAAGTATATAGCAAAGCAGAAGCTTAAAGAAAGCATAATACAATAAAAAATACAAAAAAAAAAAATATGTAAAGTAGTTAAGCGTTATATAATAAATTTTGTATACAACAGTTAGTTATCTAACCCCATCAACAACTGAAAAACAATCCACTTATTATTTAAGTCCAGTCTGACGAATACTTGTAATTTATCAAACACCTTTTAAAATATGTTTGAATATTATAAAGTTGGTGGCAAAAACGTCAAGTTTCTTGTATGTGTTTGCTAGTCTAGGAAGCCTTTTATCATCATCATCATCATTCTTGGCACTACAACCCTTGGTGGGTCTTGGCCTCCTCAATAATTTTCCTCCACTCATCTCGGTCTAGTGCCAGCTCTCTCCAGTTTCGAACCTCTAAGGCAGAGATATCTTTGAGGACGTTGTCACTCCATCTTAATTTTGGCCTTCCTAAGCTCCTTCGCCCTATTGGCCTTGATTTCAGCAGGGACTTTGGTGCTTGATGCTCGGACATTCTCTCCATATGACCCAGCCACCGAAGTCTTCCCAGTTTTATAAATTTTGTGACGTTTGGCTCCTTAAATAGAGTATAGAGCTCATTGCTGTAACGTCTGCGCAAAAGTCCATTTTCTAGAACCGGTCCGAAGATACGCCTCAAAATTTTCCTTTCAAAAACCTCCAGTGCTCGCTCATTCCTCTTAGTTAGTACCCACGTCTCAGCTGCGTACGTGAGCACTGGCCTAATAAGCGTTTTGTACACCTTTTATAGCGGGGAATTAAAAAAGTAGTTGGTGGTTGCAGTTTCTATGACAAAATCTGCATGACTTCCAGTTACGCGAGATGAAAAACGCAAACAGATACGTTCTAATAGAATATAATGAAGATAACTATTGCTTGACCAACGTAACTTGGCGTGCGGCGACTTTGGAACTAAAACCCGCCCCGCCCGCACCCGGCGGCAACCCCTCGCCCTTCATTCGGTACAATTTTGTATTTGCTCGGGAGCTGTGACATCTTGATTACCAATATACACTGAATTATTATGTCCAAAACATCTTAAACAGTCCGGGATGGTGCAAGAACAATTGCCAATGAAGTATTAAAGTTTTGCGAAGCTGAAAAAGCAAATAACGGACCGATATTACCGTCTGACACTTTGACAGATAGAACGGCTTGGTTTCTTTAGTGCTGCCCGACCAAATTTCTGTTAAAGGCTACGACACCGGTCACCGGACATTCTGTACATTGTGTATTGTGTAATAAATTTACACCCTGGCAACTTCTGTTACGCGCACGCCAATTTATAGTGGTCGCATTCTAAAATTCAATGTGTATACAGAACAACGATCGATTAAAACCAAGCTGTAAAAACGAACGAATTTTGATAGTTTAATATTTAAAAGTTAATTATTTGCATTTATCGTTGTTCACACGATTTGGTACTTGTATTTGTAAAATGCATTCTATTTATGGATATCTTCTCTTTATTAACACTTAGGCATTGTTAACAAGGCATTTTAGGATATATTTGTATAAATTACCGTAGGCGTCATCTCCAACGAAGGACTGATTAGCAAATAGAGTGATCTTTTAGAGGGCTCTACGATTTAATGAATTCTTGAGTAGGTATAAGGTAGAATTATTAGGAATATTATTATATTAGTGATAATGAAATTCTCATAGCACGCATACATTTATTTAAAAAAATCAATGTTTAAACGTTTTTTGGATACTTCAATATAGGGGACGGAACGTGAAAGTTTTATGTTTAAAAAAATTGTATATATAACAACCTATCTGAAAATATTTTTGCTTAACTTCACAATACATGTAATGTCCGAAAGACATAGAAGTTTTGTATATTTACATTACATTCATCAATTAAAACGATTACAGGTACTATGCCCAACATGTGGTAAATATATGTCGTAAAAGTCATGCTTCAATTTTCTCACTACACACCACTAGTATATAGGTATGTTGTATCACAATGTATTAAATAAATAGAGATTTTATTTTATTTGAAAATGCTTATTTATTAAAAATTTTACAGGGTTAAGAAAAATGATTCTTCGTTCACCCATTATGCAATTCCTGACTTGGGGCAAATGGCATTGGAATGACGCTGTTCCACATTAAATTATATACACAGGAAACAATACAATGTGCTGTAAAAACATAAGCATAAATTTCCTTTAAAATGCTTATCCACCTTGTGTAATTGGTTAGCGAAATAATGTGGCAGTTTTCCCCACAGCTCTGATAGGAGAAATTAATAAAGTCAAGGTATGAAATCAAAAACTTTTGGAATCGTCTTCGTTTTGAAACGAAAGATAAAACATGAATATCTTTTAAGCATTTATTTCAATCAACTTAACTTAATGTATAATACAAATAAAAATATTTTTGCGGACGTCAAGTATGACAACATTTCGTATCAATATGAGAATTTAGAAAAAAAAATGTGGTTATGGAGGGTATGGATTGCACCTAGCCGATACTATCGGCTAAATATCTCAACACAGGTTTGACCAATTCAATGGCAGTTTTTACAAAGTCGTCGATCTGTTCTCCAGAGTTCGCCAGCAGTGCGTTGACGATTTTTTGTCCTGTTCTTACTAATCTGAAGGAATCGAACACCATTTTCTGAGTGAATAAAGCAGATATGTCACGTCTCTCTCTGCTCAAGCCTGTAAATACATGTTTCGTGTTATATTGTGCCATCATATTTACATTTTTTGTACATGTTTATACCTAAGACAAGTCATCTTCATAGAAGACTTCGGAAGAAAATAGATTAATAATAGTTACATGTAGTCTAAATAAAAAATACTTGTCATTTACTTTATTAGATATTGTTGAAATTGCATTGCTTGCTTGTATCTGCTTGATATTGAATTAACTTACCTTTATATTTTTGTAAAAGCCCTAAAGGGCATTTATAATAAATACATAAATTACGACATTGGCAATACCAGCAATTGATAGACAGTTCTACTAACATGATGTGTATTCAGAGTCGGTTACTGATGATGTCTTGCATTAGAAAAAGATTTAGCTCTTCTTGTTAATATAGTTTTACTCTTAATAAATAAATGATGTACACATATGTAGTTAATTCTAATCCGGCAGTATTCTTTTAGATATAAATTGGCTGGTTGGGATATGTCCAACGAAAGGAGGAAACTTCTGGCAGCCACACCCAAGAAAGCTCTGGACCACAGACAGAAATATACCTAAATACTGCCGATTGTCATAATCGAGAGAGGTAGAGGAATGTTTACCCCAAAAAAAGAAGAACGAAGAAGAAGAATACAATCTCCATTATACGAAATCTTACCAGCGGATACTGCAATATCGGGAGGCATCAACAGTGCGCACAGAATGACCAACACCAAAACGTTCCTCATATTATGCGCAGTAGTGAAATACGAATGAAGGAATAAATAGGTGAAGCACGATAAAATGATTTACTGAAAAATCAGAATAAGATTTTATAGCAATTTCTGATGCGGAAAAAGCTCGTGGCTTATATGGCGTGTCCCTGCAGAAAACTTAGAAGAATTGAAAAAATTAACAATACTCCAAAATAAAGCATTAAGAATAATACTAAAAAGAAATCGATACACAAGAATCAAAGTGATGTTAGAAAGCCTACAAATAATGACATTTAGACATATAAATAAATTTAATGTAGGTACTTCTATTTATTTATATATAAAATTGTTAATGGACACAACAATACGTTTGAATTATTAAGAAAAATAAGAAAAAACCAACACGAACATGACCATTGTACAAGAAGAAAAGATGAAATAAGATTGCCATTCAGAAAGAAAAAAAGATCGCAAACATCTGTGATGTAGCTACAGTGGGATGAAGTTGTATGTGAGTCTGCCAGGGGATATTAGGGACGAAAAAAATATTAAAACTTTTAAGAAAAAACTAAGAAAGTTTGTGATACGTGCTTTTGATTAGAAATTTGATATACTGATATTTTACATTGTATGTGTTAGGAAATATGAATTATATTACCTATTTTAAAAATAAAAAAAATAAATATAAAAAACAGTACAAGCATTTCTTTTTATATCTACATATGCGTGTATTTCATTTTAATTACTGCGTATTCAAGTTTTATTTTATTCATGTCTTTTAAAACATTTTAGTTATTATATGTGAGGTATAAAAACAAGGCAGCAATATCCAAAAAATTATAAATTGTTTTGAATTCAGTCACCGAGAATTACTAATTTAAAATGTGTTGAATTCTAGATTTCTAATATACGTTTCCTATAAAATCTCAAATTCAGTACACTATAAATTTGGAATCCTCGATGACTGCACTAATTTTTTTTGGATATTGCTGTCTTTGCTTTTATACCCCACATATAGTAGAATAATAATAATAATGTTTGAGTAGCTTGTTTGGCTTGTGGTTAGGACTTTTGCCTCGTGATCCAAAGGTCACGCGTTCGAATCTCACTCCAGATCAGCAAGTTAATCCTATTTTCAAAGCACAAGCATTTAGCTCATTTTGAAAATAGTAAGAATATTGATGTGACACGAATTCCGTGTTCGTATCTCTATTTTAAAAAAAAATCTTAATTTTTTTTTGCAATTTTTATAAACTCAAAAACTACCAAATCGATCCACGCGCGGTTTTTTGCAAAATGATACGCATTATTCAGATAAGGCTTTACGCTGGCGCCATACTACGCGTTTCTTCCGCCACGTCTTTGACGTCGCGGAACGCCGCTACATTTCTTTCCATACAATACGCGCTTATGACCAACAGATCCGCTGTCGGAACGCTCGCTTCGGCGTCTGTTCGATTCTCCGCCCGCGGAACTTACGTCAACGTAAAATTGGTGTCGCATCTCATATTTATAAATGCAAAGCGCCACATTCGACGGATCGTCCGCACGTGTGTTTGTTGCAGACTGAATCCGCC
The DNA here is from genome assembly GCA_016648135.1 of Agrypnia vestita. Lineage (NCBI taxonomy): Eukaryota > Metazoa > Arthropoda > Insecta > Trichoptera > Phryganeidae > Agrypnia > Agrypnia vestita. The sequence goes on from JADDOH010004696.1 coordinate 27,707, forward strand.
GCGGAATACTGCTAAATTCGGTTGCGGATTTGACGCGACGTCAAAAACATGGCGGAAGATACGCTCAGTGACGACCGTTTGAAAGATCTGACACAAATTTTGCATACATCTTTAGGACACAGCGGGAAATAAGTCACATTTCCCTCCTTCCCCTGTTTATATATATATATATATATATATATATATATATATATATATATATATATATATATATATATATATATATTCCACTTAAATTTTGGCAAATTGATACCGTTTGACTGACTAACCCAAATTTTGCATACATATCCTTTAGGACCCAGCGGAAAACATAGGCCACATTTCTCCCCTGGATATCCCGTCCATCTCAGTCTAAATTTAATGGAAACATTGTCTTTATTAGAGGCTTTGCAAAACAATTGAAACTTTGTTTTCTCTCACAAACTTTTTTAAAATTGAATAATATTAATTTAACCCGTGCTACGCCGGTTACGAGCAGCTAGTTATAACATAAATCAGCGTAAACTTGAACTCGTTAATTTGCTTGTAAGTAGGATGTATATTTATAAAGTATTTTATAAAATAAAAAATATTTAAAAAAAAATTGGCTTTTAAAATTAGGCATGTTCGGTGCGCCTTTTTATTAAAAAAATAAGGTATGATCACCAAATATGGATTTTCACGAGTGGAAAAGGAATACAGTCTTTCAACACCCTAGATATAAAGTATGTTTTTTTTATTATCTGTGGTAAGTAGCATAATTTATTTGTTGATAATTCGCTGCTAATTAAACGGTTTCAGTGTAAAATCAGCGTTCCTAAAGCATTGGTTCCCAGGCGATTCATGTGCCTATATTGTATTTTGTTTGTTTGTTTACTTGTGTGTGCAAACGGTGCATTAAAAATTATTTTAAAAAAGCAGAAGTTATCCTATACAAACAAGCAATCAAAATAACAATCACAAATAAGAGTACCCAAACACATTTTTAAAAAGTAAATTATTAAAAAACAATTATGTAAATAAAAAATATACACGGAAAATCAATTTAATAAAATACTATAATAATTGAGATATACAAGCAATGGCAGTAAAATCCAAAAAAATGATTAAAAAAATATTTTGAATGCAGTCACCGAGAATTACTAATTTAAAATGTACCGAATTGCATATTTTAGGTATAATATATCTCTTGTAGCAATTTTCTTAATTTAAGTAACTCTGGTTCGGGTTTCCTACAGGCAAAAATTGAACTAGAAGTTCTTTAGATATGAAGATGCCACTTTCCAGTTTACAGGCGACTTTGGCGTTGTTTGGTCCGATTTCCGTACTATTCGTCCAGTTATTCCAAATCCGTTGACAGTAGCACTTTAACACACCAAATGTTTAATTATATTTTTATAGTTTTTATCCGCCGCGACTAAATTCAACCGCTGGTTCGAGATGTCCCCAAACAATCTGTCTCGTAGCAACTGTCATACACAGAGAACTCCGCGCTCGTATGTATTTCCTTTTATAAAATTCCCGACCAGAGACTAACAGATTTTTTGCTAGAACAATATCTATCCCTTACAAAATCACGATTCCTATAAAATTTCGAACTCAGTACATGATGATCTCATTACATTTTCTTGTATATTGCTGCCTTTGCCTTTATACCCACTGTATGGACTGTATCGAATGGTTCTTTTTATGGTTGAGACGCAACTCGAACTGGAAGAAATGTATGGAAGGATTAGATGCAAGGATCTGGCCTACCTTTTCTTCTTCTTGAAGTTGGACGCCTTTTAGAACAGTCGCGACTTCTTTCGTAGAGACGGCAACTGTCTCCGGATATTGAATGGGAATCATGCACTTGATCTGCTAAATTGCAACGGCTTTCACAGCGACGTTTCGCTAACATAGTATTTCAAGCGGCAGGTGATTCGACCTTCAACGCGTTTCATAGGTAACTACTAATCCGACTCTGTCCAGCCAGAGGGAGGCGAAACGATAGAAAGGTGGGATGGAACGAGACGGAATATGTCATAAGGTCATGTCACCAGTTACGTCTCAAAGCAGGCGCTAACGATGATGTGCGTCAACACCCCAACAAATGATGTAAAAAAATTAAAGAGTAAATTAAATAAGAAAGAGTGTAAATAGTAAATTGAATATTATAAATAATCAGGTCCTTTTTGCAAATAGTTACCTTTTAAATTTATTTTCATATTAATTAGGTACTTTATATTATTATTTTCCATATATAACTTTTTAATATTTTGATCTATACTTCGATTTTTAAATATTATTTTTGTTTTCCTGATGAAGAAGCCATTGGCTTTGACACATGTTGATTTTTTTTCAATAAATAAGTGGTTTAAACAAAGTTAATTTATATTAATTATAATTATGTTACCACAAAATAAATTTGCTACATTTGAAGAAGAAGAAAAAATTAAAGAGTTAACAAACCTACAAGTGAAACTGTGAACCTTAGCAGATTTAGTATAGAAACTATTTAATATAAAATATATCCTTTGAATGCGTTGACAATAGAATTCTGAGATATAGATACTTTAGAGAGAAGATATAAAGAAATATTATACATATTTTCAAAGATAAGAAAGCGGCATCGAAACGAGTCGATTGGAAAGGGTAAGTATATGAAACCGAGAATAAATTGTCCAAAAATCTAACATTTAATTAAAAAAAAACTATATTTTATGTGATTCTACCATAAATAAAGAGTTAACTACATTGTTAAATTAAAAAGTGCATTTGCAGATTTGCATCGAGCAGGAACAGGACATGTAGACGTACATAGGTATCTATCCATTTTTCTTTAACGATATTTTTTACCTTGTTTTATGGACTTGTAGAACCGTTCATTGAAAAAAATATTTATTGCTGGCATACTGGTTAAAAAATAATTGCACATTTTAGCGGATTTTTTACCCAGTTGAGAACTACCAACATTATTGAATGTTTTTATCTTCTTCCTCATCCATTCGGCGACCGTTGGCTGTCGTGAATTTGTTGACTGCAGCCCCGGAAATGTCTACCAAAAAATAGTCGACGATGCCTAGCGTGACCCAAAGAGCCACGAAGAGATTACTCTACGTGAATGAAAGATAATGTGATACTAGTAGGGTAGAATAGATAAAGAATAGATAGAATTGAGTGAATTTTTAATTTGAATTCCACCGTCAGAAATTTGAAATTTGGAATACGGAATTTTAGAGGGCATCGGCGAATGGCCTGACATGATTAAATAAATTAGATATTATAGGCTATGAGGCAAGGGTGGTTGGTGTACACGGATATAAGAGTATGGCGTTCTATTATCTCTACCTGCGGGGACCCGAGAGATCGGCGTGATGTTAAGTATGTAATTGGAAAAGAACAATATTTCTGTTGAGAATTTTATGCAGGGAAGGGTGGAGCCATTAATTTTTAAGACTTGCGTCTCTTTTATAAACATATTCTTCAAATTTAAAACATTAAAACTGTTTTTCTCAATACTTAAGATGTTATCAAAATGTGTTAGTGGTGTTTAATTAATTCATACGTATGAAAATTAAGCTCAAAACATCATCATAAACATGGTCTCTCTCAAAACATCATAGAGCAAGAAAAGAAACAAAGCACCTTTATAAGAGCCAAAACGAAGGTTATGGATGTACTAACGAAGATAGACCAACTGAAATGGAGATGGACAGGCCATATGCTAAGGAGCACTCAGGAAAAGTGGAGTAAAATTGTTACATGCTGGTACCCCAGAGATAGGAAAAGGAAAAGAGGAAGACAGCCCAAGAGATGGGAGGATGAACTAAAATTAACAGCAGGCCCTTTCTGGAGAAGGGTCGCCAGGGATAGAACTCAATGGAAATTGTTGGAGGAGGCCTTTGCCAAAAGGCACACTGAACTTAGAGATATTCTTTAAACAGGGAAAGCATTTTATCTTACACAAAAATCTAAGTTCAGGATAAAGGGCTAATTGATTGATTGATGAAAATTAAGCTCAGAAAAAGTGACACTTAAACAGCATCCTAGGATGCGATTTCAATACTATATGTATATGTATATATCCATAATAATATTTGTATTATTGTAAATAAACAAATATAGAGAAAAACGTGTATACCTCTACATATATAAGAATGTTTTCAAGTCATCAAACGGAAAATGCTAGGAGGCCATGTTTTAGCACGGTTTCATTTTGAACGCCAATTATTTGACTAACGCGGTTAATCTTACGACGCTAATTCACAATTAAACTATTAAAAAGAGCGGCATTCCTGCTTCCGTGGATAACTCACGCTATACAGGATGCATTTGTTGAGTATGGTCAAGAGAATGAAATAATCTCTTGTTATATGATGTTAATATCCGTTTGACCGTTTTATACAATCTAACTAACTAACTAACTAACCATCACGCCGTTTCCCTGCAGGGGTAGGCAGAGAGGATTGAACGCCACACTCTTCTAAATCGTAATCACGATTTATTTATTTATTTATTTATTCATTCATTTACGCCTAAAAAGGCTTTTACATGTGTCGGTATATAACAGTTATTTGCAAAAATAATATAAACAGAGAGAAAAACAAAAAAAAAGAAAGTGTATATAATTTACATTATGGCGGAATGAAGCGCTCTCAGTATCGCGCCCCTATACTGTGACAGGCCAGAACCAAACACGTCCGCTATGTTTGTATAATTGTTACCTAACCTGTGTATTCTAGGTACTAGCGAGTTGTAGTGAGCATTTGTTCTAGTATTGTCACAGTAAAAAGGCGTCGGCACTCGAGTAGTTCGACTGGGTACATGGAACATTATTAAGGACAAAATTTCAGGGCTGTGGTAATGCGAGTTTACAATTTTATATAATAAAATCAGATCGGATAAAACTCTCCTGTCCGATAGTGGCAATAAACCGGTAAAATATAATAAGTTTGTATAGTTAAGATTTTCTATTGGGATATGGAGACGGAAATTTATGTAGCGTAAAAATTTATGTTGAATTCTTTCTATTGTATGAACATGAGCATTGTAATAGGGACACCAGATAGATGAGTTGTATTCGATTTGACTTCTAACAAGAGAACAATAAAGGAGTTTGACCGTTTGAATATTTGTGAAGGATTTCACATTAAAGTCAATCGTGTGGACTACTGTAATAGCATTTATGCTGGACTTCCAAAATTCCAGCTGGATAGACTACAGTCAATTCTTAATGCGGCAGCAAGAATAGTATACGGAGCATCAAAATTAACGCATATAACATCCCTTTTGCGTGAACTATGTACATCGACTTCGTTTTCCTCAGAGTCGAGTTTAAGTTGTTGGTTAATGTACAAGGCGACACATAATATGGCGTCTCTGTATCTTCAAGAACTCTGCATCCCAGACGACTTAAATAGTAGACGTCAAACTCTGAGGTCAGCCAGTACTTCAGCCGCAGGAAGGGTTGTAGAACCGACCATCCACAACCAGAAGACTAAGTTCAGTGAACGGGCATTTGCGGTGGCAGGCCCAAAGGCGTGGAACTCTCTTCCCTCCGTAATACGGAACAGTGCATCAGAAACAGTTTTTTAAAAAAAGACTTAAAACGCACCTTTTTATAAAATCCTCTCCATTTTTTTATTTTTTTTATTTTTTTATTTATTTATTTATCTTCATCTTGTTACATGACAGGAGATGGAGCCGCTCATCTCACTAGGGAGAACCTGTGCCGAGATGAGCAGCTGAACAATATAGTTAGAACAAAAAATAATAAAGATATACAACAAAATACTATATAACTATAAAATTAATTAATTAATTAATTGAGTATATAAATATAAAATGTGGATAATAAGAACAGAATATACTGTAAAATACAAAAGTTATTAAATTAAAATTAAAATTAAAATAATAAAAAAAAAAAAAATAATAAATAAATAAAAAAAATAAATAAAAAGGTATTAAATTAAATACTAGTGTAGGACTAAACAATGTTAGTGACGCTGTAGAAATTATCCAGTATTATTATTATTATAATACCCTATTCCATAAATAATACATTATTTTATCTTCTTCCATAATGCTACAACATAGATTATTGAGTTTTCGTTAGCGTACTGAGCAGGGTAGCAAGTTGCACGGAATTTTACAAAAACATTTAAAAAGTTTACTTTACTTAAAACTTCTAGCTAAGATAAAGGAAAGAAAAAAAAAACACTTTTTGAAAATTTCAAGGTGTTGTAACCCCTTAAATCAATCAAAATATATATTATACTTTTATATATGTATAACAATAAGTATCAAGGGGAAATTTTCGTGAATACTTGCACATTTACAAAAAAATTGTCATTAAAGAATTATTGAAAAAAAAAAAATCCTTAAGAAGACAATTATATGCTTTGATTTATGCACCTCTGGGACACTAAAAAAATAACCAATATAAATCTGAAATTCAAATATGTAAAAGTACGTCATTGTTGACCGGTTACATCTAATGTATAAAATTATTATTAAAATTGACCCTCGATTATCCTTGCTTTAATAAATCATCAAACAAAAAATTGTTTGGCTGTTTGAAGATCGATGACTTTTTAGGCTTTGTATTGAATTAAGCTTTCGGATTTAAGTAGGTCGGTTAGATCCAGTATTTTTTTAATGTTTGTCTGTACAATACATCCTAACACAATAAGATATCCTAATAAAAAGTTTATTTAAAAGCACCTTTCCATATAACCCTGTTATATATCTTGTTTGTCACCAGCATCTTAATAAAAAAGTTTATTTAAAAGCATGTAACGATATTGGCCTATTCAAATAGACATTGCTGAAAAATTATACGAAAATATCTATCTGCTAAAGTTTATAATAAAGAGAAGCTTCACAAACCGTTAAATACTCTATAATTAAATATTTTGCCGGATAGGTAGGTGCGGACGAGCTTTATTATTTGCACGCGGGCGTGTAAAGCAGGCTTTATGTTATTTTGTTTAACGAGATTGTCCAATCACAGACGCGGGCGTTAGCACCGAATCTGACCAATGAAACGCGTCCTTAGAGTTAGACTTTGACTTTTACACGCGAGTTGGAATCAAAGATGGCGCGAGATAGGGACTATTGTTAGGCGTTACAAATTAGAAAGCGGCACTTGAGTTTTCAGCTTGAAGGTCGGCGGAGGCTTTGTCGAGGAGAGTCAGGAAGGAAGATAATTTGGCTGGATCGAGGAAAAAGCCAGAGGTTGATAATAATTCAAAGAGAATTGGAACAGTGAACAGCTAAGCATTTTCAATATTATTTATTTCTATTGCCTTTTTCGTGTATTCAATTTAGAACTTTCTGGATCGTAACAATTATTGATACATGTTGTGGATTGTTTTGTTACGTATTTTGGGCCTAGTGATAATTATTACTATACGCGCTTCGGATTTAATGTACAAGAAATCGTAATGTGGCGACTGTGAATTATTGCATAACGCTTATGAAATATATAATTCTGTCGCTGTTCATATGTAAAATCATTTAAATTCGATATTCATATATTACCAAAGATATAAAGGCTTTAAAATGGAATACTTTACTGACGAAGGGTGTTTCGTGTTTGTTCGTGGGTTTTAAAATTCAGTATAATTATGTATATTCAATGTCGCGAGGTTCGGAATGTGCGAGAGGTTCTTCAGGGCGGATGTATTCTTATGCTAAAGAATGCTTTGTTATCTATACTGGCGATTGAATACACGGATTTCTATATGATTTGTATTGTTTGGAAATAATTGGGATCGGAGTATTTATGGGGTTTTGATATCACGATTGTCAGTGTGATATAAATTCAAATCGTACGAGGAATTCCCCACAAGTAATATATTTTAAGAATGCATCTGGATTTTATATTTGTTTTATTAAAACATGATTGTGTGGTTTATCTGAACTCGTTACATGTTTTTATTGCGTCATTGGGCAGCCGTTCTAAACACAATTTGTTCCTAACAAATTCTTATGAAACGTATTTCGAATTGTACATGTTGTATAGGGATGGTTAATTTGGATACGGCCGGTCTTCGGCTGGGGAACACATTTGTGTTTTCTATTGCGGTTGGTTATTTTACTGTCGGCCTGTATGCGAGGGAGCTGTGCGTGGACGGTGTCGCGGATGCTGTCTGAACTTGTTTCAACTAGTACGAGAATTTAATTGTGTGTTTTGATATCGCGATTGTAAGCGTGATATAAAGTCAAATCGTGCGAGGAGTTTCTTACTAATAATATATTTTAAAAATGCATCTGGATTTTTTTATTTATTTTATTAAAACATAAACATCAGCTTATTTGACTACAGAGAGGAAGAGTTTGTTCACAAAGGGCACTAGATATTATCAATTTCGTATGCGATCCCAAGATGTTAGAAATATTTTAGTTAATATAATTTCTTTGAATATTTGCTGCGGAATAATATTTTATAAGAAGTTCATAACTACTTGTCAACGGACGATCTTATAAACATAGTGTATATTGCACAATATATTGAAATCAAAAATCTACGTATTTCCTAGGTGGCGGAACTCAAACATACTTGTAATTATAATTACATTTTGATATATTGCTACGCCTTTTAATCGGTTAATGGATAGTACATGTGAAATGTTTACGCCTGCATGTGCTCGGCGTAGAGGGAATAGTCACATTGTTTTATTCATTCAATATTAGATATTTGAAATGTTTCTACAACATTTTCCATTATTGTGGGCAGTTCGCGGTTTGATCAGGGGTAGTTAACCTTCGGTCTTCCGTAACCGTGATAGTTTTCATATGACATTGTTTTATTCATTCAATATTAGATATTTGAAATGTTTTCTAGAACATTATTCACTATTGTGGCAGTTCGCGGTGTGCTCAGGGGTAGTTAACCTTCGGTCTTCCGTAGACGTGATAGTTTTCATATGACATTGTTTTATTCATTCAGTATTAGATATTTGAAATGTTTTCTAGAACATTATTCACTATTGTGGGCAGTTCGCGGTGTGTTCAGGGGTGGTTAACCTTCGGCCTTCCGTAATTGCGATAGTTATTCATATGACATTGTTTATTCATTCAATATTAGATATTTGAAATGCTTTCTACAACATTTTCCATTATTGTGGGCAGTTCGCGGTTTGTTCAGGGGTAGTTAACCTTCGGTCTTCCGTGATCACGTTATTTACTTATATGACAGATTGTTTTGCTTTGTTCGTTTAATATAAGTAATGTCGTATTTTTATGAGTTACCGTAATTATTTATCTATATGATTTTATTATTGAGAGTGATGCAACGAATACTATCTTCACGAATACGAATATCAGGCTTACTATTCGGTGAATACGAATGCGAATATTTCCACCAAGGTGGGTGAACTCGAACATACTTGTAAATATAATAACCTTGATGCAACGAATACTACTTCCACGAATACGAATATCAGGCTTACTATTCGGCGAATACGAATGCGAATATTTCCACCAAGGTAGGGGAACTTGAACATACTTGTAAATATAATAACCTTGATGCAACGAATACTACCTTCATGAATACGAATATCAGGCCTACTATTCGGTGAATACGAATGCGAATATTTCCACCAATGTGGGGGAGAACGCAAGCATATTTGTAATTATATCGTTTGTGTCTGCATGTGATAGTGATATCACTATATGGCGTAGATGAACTAGTTTTAAGGGGTTTATGTCCTGTATGTGCTTGGCGTAGTGGGAATAGTCTTCTCGTTTCTAGGATTCTATACAGGTTTACAGGTGCTGATATTGAAATATATATACAAGGAAAACACTATTTTGGGAACCATTAATTGGATGGAAGATATTGAAGCACACATACACACAAGGAGGACGTTATGTTAAATACATGACTGGAAAGTTGTTATTGGAAAACACAGGCGTCCAGTCGGCGGGACGCAAGCATATTTGTAATTATATTGGTCATGTCTGCATGTGATATCATTGTACGGCGTAGATGAACTAGTTTTAAGGGGTTTATGTCCTGTATGTGCTTGGCGTAGAGGGAATAGTTTTCTTGTTTCTAGGATCTAATACAGTTTTACAGGTGCTGATATTGAAATATATATATATATACAAGGAAAACACTATTTTGGGAATCACTAACTGGATGACAGATATTGCAGCACACATACACACAAGGAGGACGTTATGTTAAATACATGACTGGAAAGTTGTTATTGGAATACACAGGCGCCACTAGAAGATATGGGCAGTTTGCAGAGAACTTCAACTTCTGTCAGTTAAGGACCTTTTACTATTACTATTCTTTCGCCTTTTTGCATAACCGTGGATGAACTAGATTGAAGGGGTTTATGTTCTGTATGTGCTCGGCGTAGAGGGAATAGTTTTCTTGTTTCTAGGATCTAATACAGTTTTACAGGCGCTGATATTAAAATATATATACAAGGGAAATGAAGGGCTACACAGGAGCTGGTAATTGCTCAATTTTGGAGAGTTATATTACTTCGGATCAGGATGCCATCTCAGAAGCAGACCAACTACAGAACTAAGATAAGAACCTTTGATATTATTTATTCCTGATGTTTTCTTATGTGTATCAAATGGAATGTTCGTGCTATATAATTTGTCATTGTCTCATGGTCACTATTCATTTCATTACGTGGGTTCAGAGTTGACGGTAACGGACGCGGAAACAAATTAGTACTGATGTCGGGACGTAACGTCGGGATTATATCTTAATTATCTTTAGGATAGAAGCGAGGTCATCATACGTGCATTCTGCATTTCAAACGTTTTACTAACATATATAAATACATATTATTGCGTTTTACAAATTGAATAGGTTCGCGGAAAATAGGTATTCCGCCCGGTTGTGCAATATTAACTTCCAACGTAGCATAATGAGATCTTATTACCGGCGCTAGACTCTTAAGGTTAGGCACGCGGGGATTATAAATGGGATAATGAACAAGAACCGAATGGGGAAGTCCGTCTCTTCATGGTCGGGAGGCGAGGAGTCGTACGTCTTTCACGCCCCGTGATCTTGGGAGGCAGAATTTCGATTGTGGAAAAAGATGAAGTTGGATCTACTCGCGTGGCAAGACAAGATCAAATGACGGGGTGCGTGTTCTCGATCCAGGGGATGAACGGGACTGCGGGGACACTCTGGGTGGGTCTAAGTAGAATTGCGCAAAGCCTCCACACAGTTAAAATGTGTTCAGTCAAGCAAAGGTGAAGCATTTCGAATCGGACCAGAGCGTCGTGCCTCAAACACAGCCGGAGGGAAGAAGCCCCTACGTCCTTTCACTCCCTTGGCCCGACGAGCTCGAATTCCGGATATGAATGTTCATGAATGTCAGCTAAAAGACTCAGGTAGCCGTACCTCAATCGAAACCTTCGTTCGGGACCTCATCAACGTACGAGACAGGGCGTTCCGCATGGACGAGCTACTATGAGAAGCAAATGAAGGGGATTGAAGAAAGAGATACACTCGCGATACAGATAGTTGTATGTAACTGGGATCAAATGACGGGGTGCGTGTTCTCGATCCAGGGGATGAACGGGACTGCGGAGACACTCTGGGTGGGTCTAAGTAGAATTGCGCAAAGCCTCCACACAGTTAAAATGTGTTCAGTCAAGCAAAGGTGAAGCATTTCGAATCGGACCAGAGCGTCGTGCCTCAAACACAGCCGGAGGGAAGAAGCCCCTACGTTCTTTCACTCCCCTTGGCTCGACGAGCTCGGGCTCTGGTTATGAATGTATGTGAATGTAATAACTCCGTACTCAAGGACGAGATAGGACGTTCCTCATGAACGAGAAATTATAAGATGCAGGTAGCAGTTCGACAGTCAATACTTATGCTCGGGGCCGCTTTAATGAACGAGATCTGTTAGCAGTTTAACAATCAATTTTTATGATCGGGACCGCATTCAGGAGCGCGATGGCATTACTAACACCATCATACTCATCATTCACCACCTTTTCTAACTTGCTGTATACAGAGACCTTCGGGGTTCTCTCTCTTCCCGGCCAGCGAGAAACATATCAGGAACTACACAATCAACTGTAATAATCATGCTGTTTTACCATCATTTAATACCTCTAGTCAATAAGACTACACCGTGGGATCAATCACATCAACTATATTTGGCGATGCTAACATGGCTCTGACTGACGCGCTCAAGGGAGAGTCTTTTCCAGTCACCCAGTTAGTTCATTCAGCCCTTTAATCAGCAGTAAACATCATAATAATCCGGCTCATGTAGCCGCAACGTGGGATCCTCATCATAATACACCAGTCAATTTGACTGCCCCGCGGGATAATATACAAACCTTAATATCAGACGCGGGATTTCTTCCTGATATGTTTGTCGCCGGGAAGCGAGGACTTCGAGGGATTCCAGCAGGAGCAATAGAGTCTCGGCTTGATCTTGGTCTGCAGCTTAGTGTGGGAGGTGATGTCTAAACAGGAGTTAACCACCGGATGCGGCGATGCTCTGGGGCCGCATCCCCCTCCCCCCTACAGGGGGGGGGGGGCATCTAGAATCCACGTTTGAACAGAAGTGGTTAGACACTTCTTAAATTTCACTTACAAATCTGTATCTTCCATTCCCTTAGAATCTCGGGCTGCGGTAATGTCAGACAAAGCTTGCCCTGAGCCTCTGTTGCGCCTAGTTGTGAATATATATATGTTTACTCTTTCCACTATGTACTATGAACAGATTGAGCAGATCGGACAACGTGGGATGTGCTGTTGGTAGGTTTCTTACTTGTGTTTTGAATATAACGTATGCTATTATATCTTGTAAATCTGTCATAAATGGGTGCCGCATGTGGTTGTGCTGACACTGTTCTAAGCTACTATTATGAGAAGTTGATAACCAAAGCGGGCGGAATCTTTAGCGTATGCCGTTAACTTGGCAACGATTGTATTGTTTTATATTACAGTATTTTAACCCCGATGGTATTATAGTTATGGCGGTTCAATGTAAGGGAGTTTTGCTACTAGCGTTTATTCCTAGGCTACGCCGCATATAATTGGCTTTTAGGCCAACTCCGGACGTGGACGATATCGGCTATCTCTCATATAGGCGAAACTGTAGAGTTCTAGAGCGGTTTCTAGAAGGACGAGTACGGATTAGTTACGTGCGTTTGTTATTTCCATAGTTAGGTAAGAATTCGATCTATATTAGTCTAGTCGCGTTAATAAGAATACGAATCTCACCACGTAACAAAAGAATTTTGGATAGCTACGGACACAATGGAGGAGGAATTTTCCTAGCCGCTAGATAGATCACGACTGGCCAATTTTGAAAATATAAATTCTTAACAAAAAAAAAAAATAATATTAGCTTTCATGTAAATATACTTCCGAAGTTCTAAGTTCGACATAAGTTTTTATCTAGTAGCTTAAAGCATAAAGTGTGTGCTTAAAGTCACAGAAGTTGTAATAAAGCTCGATGCGGTAGCTTAAAGTCTCAAGCTTTGGGCTTTTCGTAAAACTTATATTATTGAACTTTATAGTCAGGTATTTAGCTTAGGTGTACAGGTAGAAACGTTACAAACCTTATGTTATTAGCCGTTCGTTATGCCTATCTATTATTTTTTTAATATTAAAAATCTTCAGTGTAGCATTTTAATTTAGTGATTCTTAAAATAACTGTTTTCAAGGCTTTGTTTTAATGATGCTTTATACCAAACGCAGTCCGTTCAATTCAAAGCACTCGTTATAATAATGCTTCTATTTATAGCAATTCTCGTCATTTTACTTTTGTCGTAGTGGCTACCATGTCCCCCAGATCGACTGTTTCCAAATGAACTTGTCCGTATTTTTGAGACACGCAACTAAAGCAATTTCTAATTAAGAAAAAAC
>JADDOH010004698.1:0-24149 GCA_016648135.1 Agrypnia vestita
ATTACCTATCTGTTGTAAAAGCCTGAAGAGCGTTAGTCTACAGATAAATATAATAGAATTATAGTTAACTTTTCTATCTGCCTACGTTATCCGATTCCCGCGAACCGAAAATAAATCATTATCCGCTCAGTTAAGGTCACCCCTCTGGTACATCGTATACGTTTTAATCCGTGCTTCACGGCCAATTCCTATAAATTATTTATGGGCGTTTTCCTCTCGCGATCCCCCGATTAGACCTGCCTTCCTTAGTTTTGCTCAATATTCTGCCTCTCTGTTGCACGGGGATCCACTCGAGATGAAGATATACGGCTCTCAAACGATTTCAAAACCCGAGCAAAAAAGTAAATAATTCAGAAACCTCGTGGAACTGTCAATATCATCGTCACCTTAGAGTAGACGTTAATCGGTTTTTTAACGGCCCTAAACGCAATAATCGCGACCCAAATCTACGAAAGCCGTGTTCAGTATTTTTTTTGGGAAGCACATGTGGACCGCTCGGACCGCGCCGATCGTCAACCATTTGTACCAAACGCGGCTTTACCACAAGATTAATATGTTTTATAAGAATTGAATATTAACTGCTCGTAACCTATATCCGATCAATCGCTACTAACTCCCTCCCAATACTAGCGTTTCATCATTCCCAAATTTTTGTAGCTCCAATACTACGGCCAGTTTAGCTCAATTTTTCCCCGCGTAGCATTTAAATCATCTTAGAGTTCAAAATAAAAATAATATAATAAAAAAAAAAATCTATAGAAACAGGTGATTCATCACAATGTTCAACTCCCGAAAACTGCCGAACTAATTTATAAAAGCGAATTTAAATTAACCAAAAACCAGAATATAAATAGTATCTAATAATTACGACATTTCAAGACTGATTTTAATTAGAAGAATCTATACGAAATGGGGCAATCTGACCCCCTGTTTCTGATTACGATGCACCGCCCAGAGAAATCGATGACGCCGTCCTACATAGTTTTTTCAACCTTCCAATTGTTGGAAGACCTTCCATAGTTTCCGGCCAATCCTTCTAGAAGCTTCTACGAAGCTATATCCTGTTACGGCTTTCAACTTTCAAACCCGGTAATAGGAAAATAGAGCACTTCCATTCGTCTATTTCCATTGATTTATTTCTCGATCGATTTCATTGGTCGATATAACGCTTTGTCATTCTCGCTAATGTCAAGATATCTAGACACCTAAAAAACCGGCAACGCCGTAAAATGCTTACTTATTCGTATCTAATATCGACTGGCAACAGTGTAAAGAATCTTCGAAATGTTCTATTGCGGGCTGCGTTCATAACAATACACGGAATACAATTTCTCGATATTTTTTTCAAGGTGTAAATAACAGAGTTCACATTTTGTGTCGAAAACCAACTATTCTTTATTTCATTTTTTCTTTGGACGTAAACCGCGATCATCGCAAATGGTTACATTTATACTACATACTTCAAAAACAATTATGGATAATTTAATTACATTAAAGTGTTAGCATTTTATTTGTCATCTCCCTACACATCGTTTTATTGAGATTATATACGTTTCAAAGCAATATTAATTATCACAATAACGCCAAAGAAGTTTAACTTCTATCGCTGGTACATAAGTACACGCTCCTCCAATGTTTAAAATATAACAGAATGGCTGGCTATTGTGGCCAATAGTGATGGGTCCGCTCTGTACTCACTACTACAATGTAGTACTACATTACATTGAAGTGCACACGTCGCACGATTTGAAGTGTAGTGCACACTTCAAACACCAAAGTTATTGAAAGTATAAACTTCAAATAGTACACTTCATTTCAAAGCGAACACTACAAAATACACACACTTCAATGTTATCGAAAGTATGAGAAATATACTTTAAATAGTGTATTTTTTACGTAAAATTTTTGGGAAGTTGATGTAGCTAAACGAAGTAATTTCTGGAAACTGTAACAACCCCCCTCCATGGTTTAAAAAATTTTGGGACCCATGAAGAAATTTTTGGGAAGGTGATGTAGCTAAATGAAGAAATCTCTGGAAACTGTAACAACCCCCTCCCTCATGGAAAATTTTTTTGGAATAGAATGAAGAAATCTGGCTGGCGACTTTTTTTTTTTTAGGTCGCCAAATGTTACTTTGGAGAAAATATCCTCATTTACCTTAAATATTTTTCTCGTTGACCTTTTTTTTTTAGCTCGCCAAATTTTTATTTGGGAAAAAAATACTTCACTTCATTTACTTCACATCATTTTGTAGTACTACAATTACTTCACTTCAAGTAATTTTTACTACAATTGTAGTGTACTCTTTGTAGTCTTCAAACTGATGAACGTGTGTGTGTTGTAGTCTTCATTTAGAAACGTAGTTTTTCCCATCGCTAGTGGCCAATGTGCTGTGCGATGAGACAATTAGGTAATACTCTCACCTGTGTCATAACTCTTCACTAAAATATCAAATTCACTGTGGGACAGTGCCAAGACAAACGATGGAGCTGTTCGTGTCTACCTAACGCAGCTGAAGACAGCGAGCGAGGGCCGAGTACCCCCCCCCGAGCCGGGGTTCCTGCTCGGCTCCTCCTCCCGCCCCACTAGTGGCCAGCTTCACCGCCATGCTCAGCCGATTCAGTAAATCCTCGCTGATTAATTACAGTCGCCAAAATAAAATAATTCAACAATTTCTACATAAGAATTAACCCATGAAAACACATTTTTCATTATAAATCCTTTATAGAATAAGGATTATTATTAAATTAATTATTTTCCACAATAACATTTGTTTTTTAGCAATTTTAAATAAAGAGATAAATTCTAAAAATTACTTGCGCGAACATCTGAGATAAGTTTGAATAATTGTGTGCTTGTATGCATGTGTGACCCCAAATGCACGCAAAAATGCATTGTCAGCGAGTCGATGTGCAAAATTTCAGCTCGATTGAATGACGGAAAGTGCGTCAATTTTCGCTTCCCAGATTTTTCCACAAAAATGAAAAGGATTTAAAAATGGATAAGATTGCGTTTTAATTGATAAAATATTAAAATAAAAACATTTTAGAATCTTACGCAAAAAGTAATCATTTGAGACATAACTCTACTTACTACATAACTACATAACTACATACACTTACTGGCTGACAATATTATGTATTGGACCTGTTTCCAATAGAATTACAAACCATTTCCATGCGTATATAAATCCCGCGATTGACAACATCGCAATAAATCTTAACTAAATAACCATCACGCCGTTTCCCCGCAGAGGTAGGCAGAGAGGATTGAACGCCACAATCCTCCTGGCACACCACTTTTGCTTCGGCAACATTCATACATCTTCTCATACAAGTTCTACGGTTGTTGCGGCTTTTAACAGGGCCATCCTCAAATACTTGTAGTACCTGATCGTGCCAGGTCTTTCGCGGACGCCCTCTATTCCTGTTGCCTTCAACACTCGCTTCATATATTTTCTTAACCATCCACATGATCAAACCATCTCAGCACTCCTTTCTTTATTCTGTCTACCACACCACAGCCAGCATCGCATTCACTTCTGATTTGCTCATTCCTCACTCTACGACCCAAGATTTTCCACGCAAGCGTCTTAGTGACCGCATTTCCACCGCATTCGGTCTACTTTCATTCTATTAAACCCAAAAACTATAAATGAATAAAAAAGTGAATTATTTGAAATAACTTGTGTAGATCGTGACAGGAAATATATAATAACTTGACAAAAAATTAACAACTTCTCAGAATTCGCCAAGCATATCATAAACAGCAACTACTCTAGAGAAAGTCCCTACTCCACTGAGCGGCTCGTGAAGGATTGCCAGAACAGTTGAGCAATGGTTGGAAGATTTGGCAACACGAGACGACCCGCACCGCTACCCGAATAGCTTAACAACATTCTGTGTTTAGGTTGTTTATTGCACCCGATGAGGAGAGAAACTATACGAGTAACAGGATAGCTCAACGTGTGTGCACTACAGAGTTTAGTTAGAATAATCATGCGGCAGCACAGAGTACCTGCCATCCCAGTTAGCTGCCGTACCAATGGGTTAAACTAGTAGAAATGAAACGGATAGTGATTTGGCCGGATAACGGATACCCGGCGAGCCCCTAAGCCGGATATCGGTCCAGTCACGGATATATCGCGATTTGTTAATGTTATAATTTTAACTTATAATATATATTATAAGATAATCAAAAAAAATTTCAACAGTGCCGCGCGTGCAAATAGAGTGCAAATTGCAGATTCGTCATCCATTATCCATACTTCCTGTTAGATATGAGGTGTATAGAAGCAAAGATAGCAATATCCAAAAGAAATGTTTTCAATGCAGTCACCGAGGAGTTTGAAATGTACTGATTTCTAGATTTTATAAGAAATATAGATCTATCTCTTCCAAAATGATATTTCCAAATCACTATCAAAAGATATTGACATCAACTAATCAGCCCCCCAAGAATTTATCACCTGACAAAATGGCCGCTTTATACTAAAGTGAGATTTGTTGTCGTCTTTAGAATGAAATATGGTAGCAGACACAGCAATATCCAATTATATAATTCCCAAAAGCAGCAAAGAATGGTAAGAAAGATATATGATGCAAGTGTTGACGGCGCCAGAAAAAGAGGGCGACCACGGAAGACGTGGCATGACCAGATTAACCAGATACTGGAAGATGGTCCTGTTAGAAGTCTGAACAACCGTCGAGCTTGCATGCGAAGATGTATGAATGTAGACGAAGCGAAAGTTGTATGTCAGGACAGAAGAGTATGGCGCTCTATCCTCTCTGCCTACCCCCTCGGGGAAACGGCGTGATAGTAAGTAAGTAAGTAAGTAAGCAAAAGCAGCAATGTCCACTATATGGTAACAACACGGCTATACTCACATTTAAAATATTTTTTTATATACGAATATTAGAGGAAAATTGAGGAAGTAATTTTTTTAAACTTATTTATAATCAGATGCACGTTTATAGATAGATTTCTTGAGTAGTGACAGTTATTTTGTATTTATCTCAAAAAATAGGATATTGTTGCCTGTGCTTTTATACCCCTCATATACGTTAGGCCCGTTTATCTTTTGTTTTGAATTGATTTAATTATTTGGTGAAAAAATATGACAAACTAGGCTACCAGGTTTTGATGAAAAATAAATTTATACCTACCTACATATCGAGAGTATGTACCTACAGAAGGCATTAAGACTGGACATTCACTGCAAATGCATTTTTGGCGTTTTTTCGCTAATGCGGGTTTTTTTTATTCATTTATATCAGAATGTATATGCTAGACTACAATTCTTTAGGACAATATAGAATAAAGATAGAATTTAGGATGATATACAAGATAGATAGAACCTTTGTTCTTGTATAAAAGTAATAAACTGAAGATTATTTACAATTATTAAAAAAATACATATGAGGATTATTCGACAGGCCGCAGCCGAAAAATTCTTTTTTAGTATCTTAAAAATGATCAATTGTGTACGCAGAATAAGTTTTTTACGAGTAGAAAGCTAACATTACGAAGACAAATCTGTGCCTACTAAAATAATTAAGAAATTTTTAATATTAACAAAGTTATAAATTTTTTGTTATCTTATTCTACGAGAACAATTTCAAGATAAGTTTTGTTCAACGAGACTGAGAAATTCTAATTAAAACGGAACACCTACTCAAAATAGCAGTTTAAAGATCACTATTAAATTTTGTTGACTGCTTGATTTGAATAATGATGTAGGTACTGCACTGTCCAGTGACGAAAATTGTTTTAGCAGAAAGTGTTTTCTGTCAGAAGAAAAAAGATTAATATGACTTGATGATTTTATTAACTTGAAAACAACAGAAGTCGACAGAAAATCTTGTTGGAATTTATAAATATGCCTTGCGACGAATCTTCCAGCAGTGGAAGTATATCGCCGTCTCCCACGCCTGCTGAAAGAAACAGAAGTGGCGAGACTGTTACTGATCAAATGATCAACTGTGACCCGTGAAGCTCGCGATACATTTCGGGATTGTTTCGACGAAGTGGAAAATGAAAATAACGGTGTCGGGATCAAGAAAAGAACGCAATTGCAAGCGAGATTGACTATTATTTAAAGACAGTTCGAATCGATCGTAGTCGCGACCATTATATTCGGTGGTCAACTAATCCAAAACAGTATCCAAATTTGACAAAATGTGCCAGAATTTACCTTTCAGCTCCTTGGAAGCAGCGCATAGAGCGAAATACTGTTTTTAGAAGGCGGTCATGTTTGCGAAAAGATGCGCAATTTTTGCTTGTTTTCGTAAACAAGAGGCTCGTAAACAAAAATGCAAAGAAATTTTGAATACTAATCAATTTGTTGAGTAAATAAATAATAAAATTTTTCTATGATTGTGTGGTTTTTATTTGCCTGCAAGTACCTTCCTTTATCCATTTACTGGCGATAATTAACTAGGTTTTGAGAAAGGTAGAATTACTTGAGTCAGCTTTTAAAGTTAGTTATGTTCTGCGGTGATGTGTGCCCAGCTGGTCCCCGGCTGAGGGATTATGAGTGGGGCGGGCAGCGCAGTGCTGGCAGCTGAGTGGAGCAGAAGACCGGGATTAGATAGACACTTGGATTGTAGGCCGATGGAAGACATTGCGGGAATTTGAGATGTGATCGAAGTTTTTGAGGTTGAAGATGAAACGGATACGTGAGTTTTGAAGGCGTTTCAGTATTTTCACATATTTTTATATAAAAAATATATTATTCTTGATAATTCCGTAATGATAATAATTTGGCGAACCTACAAATGTTCTCTAAAATTGATACTATTATATCGAGAATTCATTTTATTTCGATTGCGAGTTACGGCTGTGGAAACAGCGCCATCTAGCGACAATGTCGGACGTTGTTGTACGGAGAATTCTGTGTTTAAGGAATGATTTGTCATGAAAATTCTTTACATAAATGAATCGCTTAAATCATGTCTCGGTTGTGTTAGTCGCGGACATCTTTACACAGAGATGATGTATTTAAATATAATGTAATTATCAAGAAAATGTAATCTCGAGACACTTTTTCAGCTTTCTTGCAAATAACGAGTAGTTTCTTTAAATCCACTGAATCACGAAATATATTCGTATTTAGATCAAATATATTATCAATTTGATAGACGGACGTACATAATTAATCCATCAATAAAATACAAAAATATATGTTTTTATTTTATTTTATTTTATTTTATTTGGGAAACATACAGTACAATTTTAATTTTTATTATATAATGCCAAAAAAATATTTAGAATATGACCAGTAAAGTTTCCTCGAAGCTGGTAATAAAAAATAAAAAAACTAAATAAAAAACAATGATAAAGAATATGTGATAAATAATAAATATTTCAAAGATTTTGATAATGCATAAAATGGGAGGGGTGGGGAGAGGGAGGGAATGGGATTCAATTAAAGAAGTATCAAATCAATAGTCATAAATGAGATTACGGAGTTTCATTTTAAATAAACGCAAATTGTCAGTAAAAATGTCTAGATTATTTGTAGAATTTAACATATTGTATTTTGAGGTGCAACGAATTACAAAGCAGTTTTTTAAGTAGTTGGTCCTACCAAAGTTTGCGTAAAATAAATTATTTGAACGCGTTGAGTATGTAGGACAGCTTAAACCTATTTGCTCTAATAAATAGGGCGAGTCAACCGAGTTATTCAAGATTTTATAAAGATAACATAGATCTTGTATGCATCTTCGATATGATAGAGGAGGGATTTTATGGTAACACTCGCTTTTTGTGTATGAGTTGAATTCTAAACGGGAACGGAAATTTAAAATATTGAAAAATTTGTGTTGGATATTTTCAAGTCGCTCACTGTATGTAGAATAATGAGTGTTCCAGACTACTGATCCAAACTCCAGTTGACTGCGTACAAATGAAAAATATAAAGAGATTAATGTATACGTTGATTGAAATGGGTTTGACGTTTTGGCAATGAAACCAAGGAGTCGATATGGTTTAGCAATTACCGATTCCATATGTGGGATGAATGTTAATTTAGAATCTAAGATGACACCGAGATCCCTCACCTGAGTGCAAATGTTGAGTTGCTTATTGTTGAGATGATAATTAAAGGATAAATTTTTTCTTTTTTTGGAGAATGAAATGATATGACATTTATCGATATTTAGAAAAAGTTGGTTATTTTTGCAGTACTTTAAGAGTCTATTAATGTCATCCTGTTATTGTGTCATTGTCATTGTGGTAGTGGGTGGCGGCGGCCTCACTGGGCGGGAGTGTGGGGGGAGGTCGCCCTTGAAGTGTGATCAATATATTCAATAATTCACTATTTGACATTTTTGTTTCTAACATTTCTAAATTATCGAACTTTAGGCCTTAATTATTTATAAGTAATATTTCAATACTTTTCTCTTTTAGAATGGCCTATCTCTAATTGATGGCTAAGTGGGCCTTTATCTGATGAGCTTATCAAGAACCTATCTGCATTATTATCGGTATATAACGCGGGTGTAATGTAATTTGGTAAATTTAGAATTATTGTGAGTTATTTATCTGCAAAATTCAATGCCACTGTTCAAAAGTATTATCTGTTCAAATGTAATATAAATATTTAGTGCGAATTGCGATACAATTGCTTCTTGGTTAATATTCGGATAGTGGGCACTCGTCATTGGTACATTTACCAAACGATGGATAATTTAGTGAAAGACCGAATGTGATATGCATAGGTTACGGATTCACTCATATTTAATTTATGTACAATTATTCTGCGTCCGTCTCGACGAAGATACAGTGGGATACACGCTAGCAGATATCTTTCCATCATCGCACCGAATCGGACGCGTGGGAGTCAAATATTTAACTCGGACATATTATGTGAATTCTGGCTGAAGAGTTCCCAGCCGACCGGCAGCAGAGCAGGAGCAGACTAATCGGAAGACCGGCAGCGGCGGACCACTAACCGCGGACTTCCCAGGAGGGAGCCCAGCATCGGGAGCACTTTCGGGAGATATTCCCCGGCAATGGCCATCTGAGCGACCTGTTTCTACTTCTATTCATTCCGCTATTCTATTCACTTTGTTGGTTCTTCACTCTATCTAAATAGGTTTGCCACACAAACTCCCAAATGATCTAATTGCGCTGCGTTCGGTTTACTCTCCTTTCTCTTCTGCCAGCTACAAGCTTCACTTCAGTATAATATACAAGTGTCGGTAGTAGAATTCCATTGCGTCTTCCCTAAGTTGACATGTTTTTAAAATAAAATATTGGATTCAAAGCATCGTTTATCTTATTTCCAGCACACTACATCCTCTTGAAATCTTTTTAGCTTTCCCTCTACTATCGAATATATTTCACTTGTTCGGAACATTAATTACTTTCAGGTGGTGGTAGTACGGGCTAAATGACATAGCCCTTTATTTTTTACTAACATATTTTTAATTACAAAAGTTAAGACCGTCGATTTTTTTTTATAATTCTCCTTGGTTTATTATCTGCATTAGGCACAGGTTCCAAAATAAAAATAAAATGATATAAACCCTGAAAAATGTCCAATTGGAAAACATTCCAATTAGAATTCGAAGGTTTTTATTATCTTATTTGACTGAAATCGAAGGAAATGAATTTTTCATATTCGATATAAGTTACTGTAATGATAGTCCAACGTTTTAGAAAAAATAGAAATATTCGTAAAAAATGCAAACTTTGATGTCGTATATCTCCATAACTATTGGTATTAGGTCATAATAATAGCATGAACATTTTCTTCTCATAATCAAGGCAGGAATGTAGTCCTGCGAGGTTATTAATGTTTTCCAAATAACCCTGTATAACCTTTGTGAACTCAACTGGCAAGGCAAATAAAGTGTTTAACTTAACTAAACATATTTTTCTATGTCGTACGAGACAAGAGTGGAGACCGTGACAGGACTCTGCAATATCTAGATAACAAATCAAACCAATTTGTGGATAAATAAGAAGTGGAAGCGCCTGTTCGGGTCAAGCCGCGCCGGTGAATACAAAACCCACCGCAGCCTTGCTGTCCAGATGAGAGCCTAGTCCTGTCTATAATCCACCATTATGTAATCCATTTCACAATTCCAGCTATTCACTTGTGCCTATAACTTGCGTGATTCACGAGTGTACACATACATCTCTTAAATACGCAAAATCCAAATAAAAAACCAACCCATAAAAAATAAGTTTTTATTATACTCCCTTTCTCATTTCCTAGTCGAAACAGGTTTAGCGCTTACCGCACGAGTTGGGCTCGAGTCGGGAGATACCGACGCTACGAAAGGGAGTAATAAAAAATTTCAAAAAATTCAAAATTATTCAAATCATTAAAATATAAAAAATAAATTCATATCATTTTTATCGTTGCCACGAGTCTGCCTGCAATGTTTCAGCTCGATTGGATCACGGGAAAAGGGTTAAAAATCGATTCAAAGTTTTTTCGACAGACAAGCAAGAATACGCTACGAGTTAAAAAAAAAGGGGCTAAAAAAAAAGTAACCCATAAAAACCAAGTTTTTATTGTACTCCCTTTCTTTGTAAAATATAACAACAATTGAAGACGAATTAAAACATATAACATAACACTAAACTTACAATAATTTATTATATTTCTAAAATGTCAGATGTTTTGAGCTTTGATAAAACACTTCATGCTTTGAAGATTAATTTCTAAAAACATCTGTCAGTCAATTTAGATTTTCGATATTCATAGTGAAGTACCTATTATGTATACCGACGGAGTAATTCAAATTTAGAAAATATTCCGCGACGTTATCGGGCCGCTATGCTAGTAATCAAACTTTTCTAATGATTCCATTTTGAAAAAACAATAAAATTTCAGAAAATCCTAAATTATACTATATTTATTAATATTTTTTAACAAAAATTTAATAGATTTTCTTGATCGTCGCCACGAGTCTGCTTGCCAAGTTTCAACTCGATTGGATCACGGGAAAAGGGTTAAAAATTGATCCAAAGTTTTCACCCGGCAAGCCGGCAAGCGAGCAAACGCCACGAGTTAAAGAAAGGAAGTAATAAGTTCAACCTACCAACCGGTTGACATTTTCCGTGTTTTAATATAGAAAATCAAAAATTTTTTCATTAAAAATCAACATTTCTGCATGTTTCTTTCTGAATTTCTCGTAACGATTCATGAGTATATAATTTGCTGTTGTTATTTTTGTTTTTTTTTCGAAATTATCAGCATTTCACACATTTTATTTTATTTACGATACAACAAAATCAATTAAAACTTAATATGGCTTCAATAAAATTGTTATTTACAAAGCGTACCCTCTGTAAAAGTCCGCTTAACCAACTTAAAAGTTTAGATTTATTAAAGGACATGCCCGTTCTGAGCGAGATTACTTAAAATCAAAGGCTTACTAGAATTATTAACTTAGAAAGAGAGTTCATTGTGCTGCAGGAAGAGATCAAAGTAAATACCGAAGACGAAAATTTCTTCGCAGAAATAGAAGAGCGGTTGAAAATGAATTTTGTCACTACATTGCGATTGCGCAATGTCTCACGGGGAGCTCTCCGGCGCCTGCTAATTCATCTGGTCACTATAATCAGTCCCAAGGTATCGAACTGCCAAAAGTACAGGTTGCGAAATACGACCACCATCTCTAGAGCATAACGCAAACTGACTATTCTCATAAATATTATAATAATTATGCCAAATCATCTTCATGCTCTACTCAAGATATCAGTTATAATATTAATAAAAGCGAATCTCATTGTACTTGTGCCTTTTGCAAAGGAGACCATAACATTTACAAGTTTCTAAATTTCTTAGATAAATCCCCTGAGCTAACAGAAAAAGTTCTCAATCAATCACAAACATTTCGAGCTTCTGCCGAATAGGTATCACGCAAGCTGATCAAAAATTTAATGACTCTTCTCTTATTGATTTTTTCATAGGCGCTGACATCTCTAGGCGGACCATAGGCAAATAACATTTCTACGAAGTTCTCAGTTTGGTTGGAATATATCCGGTCCTATTGTTTTAAAAATATTCCGCCGAATATCAAGCCAGCTAATCGTAATTTCAATGACTCCTCTCCTATTAAGTTGCACATAGGCAAAAAGCAGAGGTCACTCGGCGCAAACAAACAATTTCTACAAAGTTCTCAGTTTCGCTGGATTATATCCAGTGCTATTGTTTTAAACTGTGAACATAAACAGATTCAATGCGATTTTTCTAGAAATGGTTTCTCTAAACAAGACAATATTAATCAACACATCTTTTCATTCTGGAAGCTGGAGGAGCTTCCGAAAAGGTCACTTCTAAACACAATTTCTTCAATCATATTATGAAATGTTTCCATTTGCTAAAATTCAGATCTAATTCACCTACAATATTCGAATCTTGCAATGTCAATGTGCAAGAGAAACTAAGCCTGAGCGATTCTTCCAGTACTTTAGGTCTAGGTTAGAACCCTAAATCGGACATACTTTATTTTTCGATCGAAGTACGAGTAATAACGTCGATATAACTAAAAGGAATATCTTGTCCACTTCTTTCACGATTTTTGATCCTTTGGGGCTGTTGTCTCCATGCGCAGTACAACCCAAAATGCTTATGCAGCAGTTGTGGATTCGAAAACAAGATTGGAATGAATCCATACATAAAATATAATGTGTAAGAATGCATTACATTTTTTCATCACTTTCTTCTTTACAACTACCGAGACACCCATTATGCGACACTCCTACATCCTCAGAGTTACACTCGTTCCGTGATATTGTAGTCAAGCTTCTCTGTGCCAAATCTAAAGTGGCTCCTATCAAACCTACTACTATCTCCGGCTAGAGCCATGCGGAGCTCTACTAGCAGCCCGCCTATGTAAAGTGGTCGTAGAATCTCTACGATGTTCTATATCTCAAACGTTCACCGGTGCGATTCGATTGTCGTCATTGGATGGCTAAACACTAGTCCTAACAAACTCATGATTTTGGGAGCAAATAGAGTAGTTGAGATTTTCGAAAACACCAAATTGAGGTCTTTATGGCACCACGTGCCTACTGATTCTAACCTGGCTGACTATATTTCCAGAGGTGTCAATGCTAGCCAGTTGCAAGGTCTGGAGAGCTGGTGGCCGGGTCCACAGTTTTTATACAAAATCAAGTCAGAATGGCCTATTTTGAAATCTCAGCCTAGTGAGATTTTACCCGAGATAAAATCTCATACTACAGTAATCCAGAAACCTATAATTGAATTCGAAAACTTTTCTAATTTTTCAAAATTAAAGCGTACATTTGCTTATGTTTTAAGTTTTCTACATAATAAAATAACTAACTCTGATTCAAAATTGAGCGGTCGTTTATCAGTTGAAGAGCTAAATAATTCGTTGCACATTTAGTTAGGTTTGCTCAAAATCAATCGTTTTCAAAAGAACTTGACGGCCTTACTTAAATCAATCAATTGGCATTGAAAGCAAATGTTGCGTGTGAAGGGTAATTTACTCATTTTGCGCAAATTGGGGCTATCCTAAATAGCCGACCCCATTAACACATGTCTGCCTCTCCTCACGATCTCCTTCCTCTTACCCCGGGACTCTTTCTGGTCGGCCGGCCACTGACGTCAATATCGTCGCTGGACCTAGAGGCTTAGAGCCAGAGTAGTCTAGGTCGCTACACAAAACTAGAAAAGATTCGTCAACACTTTTGGAACCGCTGGCAAAGTGTATACATCTGCGAGAATACGCTACAACAGTACTTCAAGTGGCGAATTATAAATATATTTTCTTATGTCGTGTGAGATAATGTTTTAGTTTTGTAAAGTTCAGACATAATAACAATTAATTAATAACAATAATTTAATTCAAATATAACAAATAACCAGACTAAATTTATGCAAAACCCACTTTTGAATATTTTCCCACGTAAGATTCCATCCCCTTGAGATGACATTCCATAATTAACAGCTCCGACCTCCCCCCTCCCCTCACCATCCCTTCACCGTAACACACTCGTATTGTTTATCTTTTTCAATTTTAGTCACAGACAATCCTGAAGGAGAGAACATTGTTCTCGAAACATGTAGATTGTATAATCTAATAAAGTGGTGAAAACAAAGTAATTTGTGTTTTATTTTAAAATGATAGACAACGTGATAATGGAGGGGCAATGGCACATAAGTTTTTTGAATAGTACTAAATAATAAGTGTGCAAGATTTGAGTCAGATCTATCAAACGGCGTAGATTTGCAAAGAAGACAGGCAGACAGAGTGACTAATACTGAGATTTCTAACATTATTTCCTCAGTAACTACTAAATCTGTTGACTCTTATGGCTTTAAAATTGATACGACCAGACTACATCATCCAATAATTTTACCAATCATCACTCACATCATCAGCCACTTATTGAGGGAAGGTCACTTTCTCTCATCGTGGGAAACTGCACACGTCATACTTTACCAACAATTTTACTACCAGCCGGTCTCATTTCTATCGATTATTTCTAAAGTTACTGAAGGTGCAGTACAAAACCTACTCACTACCTGGCTCTATAACAATCCCCGCCGTGATCCTTTTCAGTTAGATTTCAAAACTTACTTAAACGTACTTCTACAGCCTTAGTCAAAGTCAAAAAGAGTAGCATAAGTCGTGCTATAAATAATAAAAATTCACATTACTTCACATTAGATGCTCGTTTACCTCTGTTGACTTGTTTGCGTTTACTCTTTATAACTTAATGGCCAAACTATTTTTATTCAATTTAAAGTATTCAACAGCGTTAATATTGCTTTAAGGTTATTTAAATAGCGCATTAAATTGCTGGAATCAATTCGGATATCATCTCAAATTTGGCGTACCACAAGGAGGCGTCTTAAATCCTGTATTATTAACTATTTTTTTATCAATAACAAGCAATCTAAAATGTCACTACCATTTCTTCCAGGTGACCTTCAGCCTTATGTTCACTTCACATTAAAAGTCAGCGCTGTTAAACCGACGATCGACGATCTCAGTTTTTATCACAATGCGGCCCACGGAACATAGTCTTCCTTTAAATCCGTTTCAGGCAGTTATTTCGAATCCTATCTACAATGCATTAATAAATTGAACGCTCTCATAACTTTACATCAACAATCAACAGTCAATGCTAAAGTTGTAAAGAAACCTAGCTATCTAGATCGATGAAGACCTTTTATGGCGAATATTTTACAATATTCAATCCCTAAGCTGATTTAAGAATTTTCTCCCAATTTGCTGTAAAATAACAATTCCTACTTTTCTTCTGCTTGATTATGCCGATGTGTGTTATGTAGCATCTCAACAAACTGGAACGCTTTCAAATCAAATCTATCCATTTCATCTTCAAACTCAATCAATTCCATCTAAACAAGAGTCATAACCACTGTACCAACAAGCTACTCAAATAATTTATCATGTATTTTCAATCTCTCCAGTACCGGAAATGTTAGCTCAACTTTCTATCTAATCATGCACGGTCTTATTATCTTCAGCTGATAGTACTTCACTATCCATCCGCTTTCATAATACTGAATTCTTCAGCTCCAACAGTACACAGAAATTACATCATCACAGACCACAACTATCTTCAAAAGTAGATTAAAGCTATTAAAGAGTAAAAGTTGTTATAACGGTCTTTAGACATATTTAACTGTAACTGGTTGCGGATATTTTATACGAACTGTATATTTTTCCGAGAAACGATTCTCGACGTTTCGTTGAACGCTTATTCAACGTCATCAGGAGGACGACCTTTACCCGCGGAGGTAGAGAGCGGACTGATGACTTCAGTCTATCGAGAAGACGTTCTTTATTAAAATCAATATAGATTTATAAATTTCAAAACCGACTACGCCCAAATAACTGAACATTTTTCAAATATCTTAGACGATGAATGTGGAATTACCCAACACCATTTTTAAAATATAGTTACACTAAATATTCAATAGTTGTATATTGACCAGCAGATAACGGGGAAAATACTATTGATGGTATTATAATTCTATCGGCATTTGAGATTAGAAAAATTATCAATTGTTTTGTATCGCACAAAGTCATAAATGAGTCACGGAGTCATTGATTTACCATCTGCAAGGGAGTAAAATAATTGTGTTATTTGGAAAATATGCTATTAACGGTCGATCTTTCTTTATAAAACTTACAATAACTATAAAAAAAAACAAATATAAATTATATATCACGAAACCTTCATGTAACTTACAATAACTATAAAAAAGCAAATATAAATTATATATCACGAAAGCTTCATGTACGATTTGAGTCAAATACCGGCGTTTTATAATATTTAAGAAGTACTTACGTTGATATATTTATGTGTTATTAATATCTACATAAAAACTCGTCAACATAAGCTTATCAGCATTTCGGCAAGGCAATGTTAACACCATGACGGCGACATTATTTATTGGTATGCCCCGGATTTGTATGGTTCGCAATTGATTTGTCACCACTCCTCATAATCTCATAATCACCGCGCACATCATACAAAATAAGGGTCATAACAAAAATAAATGCCTATATTTCTTCATCATAAAATTGCAGTAATCCTTTTGTTGAAACTATTTTTAATCCGCATTTTATTTCATACTCGCGCATAAACGAACAATGAACTGGAGACCGAAATAAGTCGTAGGAAAAAGTGAACTATACCGTTCGAACAAACGGATCTTAAAGACCTGTTATTTTTATTGATACAGATCCTCTGATAAATAATTTCTGACGGAATCGATCTAAACCACATCTAGTATTCTGATATAATCGATCACCTAATTTGAGAGCAAACTTTGCATAAACCACACTGATTGATTATAAACGTTTACCGGTTTCGGTTTCATCAGGACGGACGCGCAATAACTTCCATAAATAAAATTTTTAAGAATCAAGTATTAGGCAGGGGTTTTGACATAATTGTGGTAGAAGGACAGGGGTGAAGTTTGACAGTGAGACATTGAAATAGGAAATATGCACTCCGCCTCAAATGACACCATAATCCCACCTTGATTCATACAAATTTAATTTATGGAAATAACTCGCGTCCGCCTGATGAAAAAACGTGTACGGTATCGAAACCGGTAGATGCTTAAAATTAACAATGTGCTTTATACAAAGTTTGTTAGTTTACTCAAAATAAAAATTATGTCCAACCACTTTGTTGTTGGACATAATTTTTGATGACGCTGAATATCAAAAAAGTATTACTTATTGGCTCTTCAGAAGACCCTAATTCATAATGTGTATTAATACAGAAATGTATAGTGTTATAGATATTCTTATATTTCATAGATTACTCAAAAGCTTCCAAGATAATATCAAATAGAGCATAACATCAATCTGGACACCAAACATATCCCTACATCTCTAAAGTCTTGTGGAATAATCAAATTTAATGGCTTCGGTGAAAGTGAAGCGTGAACAGGCCCAGGATCTGGAGATGGCGAGGGCATCTCATCACCTGGGCTGTTTCACGTGTGTTCTGGAAGTGTCAGTTAGCTGCCCTTTTGTAAGAGTACGGAATATGCACAAAACATCTTGACATTAAAAACGTAACCATTGAATCCAGTATGCTAGTAATTTATTTAAAAAATAATAAAGAAATCAACTTACATCTCAGGGCGAGCCTGGGTGCTGCGAACAGGGACTTGTGAAGCACTTATCACTTGACTTTTATCACTAATACACTTAACACTATCTGAAAAGAACAAAAAAAGTGATTAAAACAACAATATAACTAAATAAAATGAAAAGTGTTGCCTCATTGGAACGACCGAAGGGGCTACAAGCTTGTAATATGTTCTGCTTGCTGTATTTAGAAATGGACCAAAAAGTTCATTTGTGTTATATAACGTCACTGGATTGGCAACGATTCTCCTCCTGGCTATGCCTAAGATGTATATATATATATATATATATATAAGATATTTCCTTAATAAGTCTTAGAAGTTAGAAGTGATTTAGTCACAATATGTTACTTCTAATGAGACTCATTAATTTGCTGTCGACAGACTGAATTATCAACATACCCCACTTATTTTGGCATATAACGTTATGTGTTAACTATCTGATTATTAAACTAATCATCATGCCGTTCTCCAGAGGATAAAATGCCAGATTTTTTTCCTGGTTTATAACATTTTTGGATGGGGGAGTAATATTGACGCATATTTGACCTTGAATGTGATTAAATAATGTAATATTCTGTAAATAATCACAAATTTCGGAAAAGAACAGTTTTATGCTGATTTTCGGAATAAACAAATTCACGTTTCAATATTTACAGAAAGTACGCCATTGCAGTTTTATGCTATTTAATATCCCACATTTATTATAAACCTCTGACTTTAAACGAAAAATAGTGTAATAAAAGCAGGAACACATCGAGATATAGATATTTTATCCATCATGACATGATGACAGATGGTCTCAAATTTGGAAACCATCATCAACAAATCAGCCCTGATGATGGACCCTGCAATGGGTTCTAAAAGTCGGCCAGAATGGTCGTAGAAACACGGAAGAATAGCCCAGAAAACCTTTACCGCTCCCAAAGTAATTTTTATTTACATTCCCGTTACTTTCATACATTCCCTCGACTTTCATTCTCGGATATTCTGCCATGTTTCTACGAGACAATTTTATTAACTTTTTTTTTTTTAAATTAACTGCTTCCTTGAAAAATGTACATGAACTTTATATTATCGGTCAAAATATAATCAACTTATCCAAGAAATTTCCTTTCCACGGTTCTGTAGATACCGTTAAGAAATTATCAAAGACGGTTCCCGCAATATCGTAAATATGGTTCAGGTCTCAAATAAAATGCACATAAACACAATTTCATCAAAACATCTCATCTGATTTCATCGTTAGGACTAATCTATTTAAAATAGTGGAAATCGAACCCGCTTCAGCTTGATGGCTGGAAAATGTTATATGGGTGATTTTGAGTGAATATCAAAAAAACTGGAGGTGGTAAAAAGAATTTAAAAATCAAATATCGTTTTTGTGAAGGACCCGGTGGGAGGGAGATAGGGGGGAAGTCCTTAAAAATAAAAACAATAAGGTCCCAAAAAGAGTTTCGGGAAAAGTTTTAATTTTCAGAAACGGACAAAAAGTCGAAAATTATTAGAATTGTGAATTTTCGGATCAAAATAAAAAAGTGTGAAACTTGTCTCAATTCTGAGGAGACGACGCGACCCGCGACGGATGTATTTCAAAGACGTCGGCGGGTTGCGCCTGTCTGGGGAAATTGAAATTTTTGAATCAAGCACTCGGTCGACGAGTGACTACTAAAGCCAGCCATTCAGGTCATAGGTCCTGGGCTACCCTATAAAGACTTCCATATAGGTGTACCCAATAAATAGCTTTGTCTCTGGGAGACTTCTATAATTTTTCTTAATAACTGATTATTCTTCTGTAGGAAAAATCTAGTAATAAGATTCTCATTTAAAAAATATTTGTTTACATTTATTTGAGTTCGGGTACGATAATCTCTGAAATTAGTGATTGAAATATAATAACCTTTTGACCAATATGTTTATGATAAACTTTGAATAGTGAAGAAGAAGTTGTTGATAATATTTGAAGTCGAAAGCAATCACGCATTAGGCAATTGCTGAATCAATTGAAAAAATAACAATAAAAGAATTCGCTTTTTATATGCGTTTATTTTTTAACTCTCTCTATCTGTTCGTTGATTGTTTGTTTGTTTATTTTGTTTGTTTGATGTGGTGGAACTTAAAATCGATTTTTTACTAACTTCTCGACTAGATAGAGCTCTGAGAATTTTTACAGTTCATTATTAAGTATCAATGATACTAGCTGTAAACTGTCAAAAATGACGAAACATTGGTTCGCATCTTTGCTCAGGCCTAGTATATATTCCACGGAGAAGCGGCGGTAGCAAAATTCGTTGAACGGCCAGTTTATGTTAGTTCAAGCCTCATCTCTGGCCGTTCAGTTTGCTTATTAGCCGTGAATTCGAAAGAAATAACGAACGTTAGATGAAGTTATGTACGGACAGACAGACATACAGATGAACGGACAGACAGATGGACGGACAGACAAACGGACGGAGAGACAACTAAATTATTAAGTTTGAATGTGCATCGTAAAAGAAAATTTTAAATTAACTTCCGAACGGGAGTTAATTTAGAATTTTTACGACGAAATTAACGACGATCGGGAAGTATTAATAACGAAGTTACCTATACGCAAACTTTGCTAAAAACTCAGAAGGAATCGTATCAGAATTTTAAGTAATAATCTTTGAACCTGTTTAAAATGACTTTAGCAAAGCGATCGAGTTTAAGATTTTTTTCTCAAAGCTTCGATCGAATTTTTATCGCGTTTTTATGGATAGGTTTCAAATATCACACAGAAATATGTATTGAAAAAAGTTTCTTAAACATAAATTCTAATGAAACCAGCTACATGATGAAAATTACATTTTATCAATATAAGATAATCGTTTAAAAAACATTTCACAAGTCTTTTCAATATTGTCATCAATGTCTACATAGTGGAGAAAATTTCTTATTTTTCCCATGAAATATTGCGCCACTTTGATGGCAATTTCTGGGTCATGGTTTGATAAGTTATTGTTTCATAACATAATTTACTAAGCGTTGATTAAGGAGGATAGTGAATTTGAAATATATGAAACCTAATAAATAAATTTCAATTATATCAATTGAATGAAAATTTTTATCAAAACCATACAAAAATGTGAAATAAATGAGAAAAAAAGTATAAGAAATAGTAGTGGACTTCGTTCACATTGCAAAACATTCGCCTTTATATTTTACTCAAGGAATGCAGATAAGAACAGTAGCTATTTTATAACTTATTTTATTCAGATTCGACAGTTGATTCTGCTCCAAACGTCCGTTGATACACATATACATAGGTATTATAAAAATAAAGAATTCCAGGTTATCATTAGTAATACATTCTTCTGTAGTAAAGCTAAAAAAGCAACTGCACACCATTTCAATTCCTCGCCACATAAAAGTCAAAAAATCAACTCACATCTCGTAGTGGACGAGTCTGGGACCTCCTCGAGGACTGCTGAAAGGAGGGTCTTGCGAAGCTTAGGTTGTCTGGAAAAACACAAAACATTATGTTAACAACTGGGCCGCATAGAAAGTGCATGAAATTGTTCACACCATTAAAGGCAAAATGAAAGAAAGCCAGCAATAAAGGAAAAATGATTTCAAATTAATATGATTATAATGCAAAAAAGACGTTCAATGTGAAACGTAGTGAAAGATGGCAAGATTTTGAGTTAAATATAAGGTTAATATTAAATTTTTTAATTGTTAATTTCTTTTAATTAAAAAGGCATTAACTTACAGATGAAAGCAGGCTAGTTGGTACTACTAGTGGCGCTGAGGAGTGTTGATAATTTACGGGGCTCTGTGGTGTGATGATCTGAAAATATAAAAAAATATATCTTATCGATTGGGCGTTGCAAAGAATAAGAACGATGAAATCACTAATTGAAAACCCTTGAAAACGTAATAGAGGAAGCGCGGAACGTGTATCAAATATTAAAACTGGAGACACGATCTAACTGCAAATAATGAATTAGGCAGCATGAAAAAGTAATTATGTGCAACAACTGGATGATATAGAAAGTGCATTAAAAGATATCTAAAAACGACTTCAACTGTATTACGCGGAAGAGGATCAGCATATAAACTTTTAGATCTCTCTGGTTATTCTGGAAAATCAAAAAGTGATTAACTTATAGCAGAAGGCAGGCGAGCTGGGTGCAACAAGGGGTGCAGAGGAGTGGCGTTAATATTCTTGGGTGTGCGGTGTCATTGCCTGAAAACGTAAAAAAATATTCTGTGATGGGAGTTGCAAAAATTGAAGGCTGGTTAATTTTAAGGCAGCGTGAAATACTAAATTTGTACAACAATTGGACGGTATAGAAAGTGCATAAAATCGTGTCATCCATCAAATACAAAATGAACGCAAGAAATAATAGAAAAATGACGTTCAATGTAACATGTAGTATTATATCTGAAAATTTCTAGTTAAATAAGATTATTCAAGGAAATTTCGTCCCCTTTGGTTATTCTTAAAAATTAAAAAGGGATTAACTTACAGCTGAAAGCAGGCTTGTTGGGTTCTACTAATGGCGCAAAGAAGTGTCGCTAATGCTCGGGGCTGATGGTGGTCTGAAAATATAATAAATATTTTATTAATTGGGCGTTGCAGAGAATAAGTACGATGAGATAAAAAATTAAAAACGCGATAGAGGAAGCGCGGAACGTGCATCATATACTAAAACTGGAGACATGTAAATGCAACTCGTAAGGCAGCATGAAAAAGTTAATTTGTGCAACAACTGGATGATATAGAAAGTGAATTTAAATGAATATTTTAAATGAATTCAACTGTATAATGGAGAAGAGGGTCAGCACATAACGAGTTGTTCCGGAAAATTAAAAAGTGATTAACTTACACCGGAAGGCAGACACGCTGGTTTCTACGAGTGGTGCAGAGGAGTGGCGATAATGTTTTTGGCTGTGCGGTATCGTTGTCTGAAAATATTAATATATATTCCATCAAGTAATTTACATAATTTCTAGGCAACCAAGGCAACATGAAAAACGAAGTTTGTGTAATAATTGCACGGTAAAGAAAGTGAATAAAATATTGTTGTCCATTTAATACAGAATGAACGCCGGCAATACTGTAAAAATGACGTTCTTTGTGAGAGGTAGTGAAATATCGGAAAATTTTGAGTTTTATTACAGGTTTCAAGAAAACTTTCGACACCTTTAGTTATTCAGAAATATTTAAAAAGCACAAACTTACAGGTGAAGGTAGGCTAGTAGGGTACTACAAGTAGCGCGGAGGATAAGCGCTTATTTTCGGGGCTGAACGGCTTGGTGATCAGAAAATAAAATAAATATCTTATTTATTAGACATTGCTGAGAATAACTAAGATGAGATCAGAAATTAAAAACGCTAATATAAATTTGAAAGAGGAAACTTGGAATATTGTCAGTGTGCAATCAATTTTGTATCAGGAGGCCAAAATTTAACGCAAGTAACTGTAATAAGCAGCTTGAATAACTGAATTTGTACAAAAACTGGACAATATAGAAAGTGGATTAATTTTTTTCTAAAAATTACTATAACTTTTTGCTGAAATGCAGAATCAGCATAAAACGAGTTACATAATAGGTTTTAATGAAACTTCTATATCTCTCTGGTTATTCTGCAAAATTAAAGAGTGTTTAACAGCAGACGGCAGACTAGCTTGTTACTAAAAGTGGTGCAAAGGAGTGGTGATAATATTCTTGACTGTGTGGTGTTGTTGCCTGAATACATTAATAAATATTCTATCAAGGAAGTTACAGAATTTCTAGGCACTGAAGGCAACAAGCAAACAATAGTTTGTGCGACAGTTGGACGGAATAGAAAATGCATTAAATCTGTCGTCCATCAATTACAGAAAGAACGCCAACAATTATAGGAAAATGACGTTCAATGTGACATTTACTGAAATATCGGACAATTTCCACGGACTGTTCCAGTCTTCTCAAAGAAAAACAGCGACTACCCGTGTTGGTTCTCAAAAGAACTCATAAATAAAGTTAGGCAAAAAAAAGAGGCACACGCGCTCTACAAGAGAACACACACAAAACCAGCATATATCCGATTTAAGAAGCTGAGACCAGCTGAGTGCAAAAAACTCAGTGCCAGATGCTACAGGAACTATGTTACCAGGATGGAGTCCCTGATGGAGACCGATGCTAGCCAGTTCTGGAAATTTGTGAAAAACAAGCGTCGTAATAACCTTGACATTCCATCTGAAATGTCTTGGAATGAGAAAACAGCTGTTAATGGTGGTGAAATAAGTAACCTCTTTGCATCATACTTTAGGAGTATCTATACTATTAACAACGCTGCCCCAGCGGACCATAATACTAGTACTCAAAGCGTCAAAGATGCTAACTTATCGGAATTTAGCGTCACCTTTGATGACGTCTTTAAACAGCTAACGAGCCTGAAGGTCAGCAAAGGATCTGAGCCCGACGGTGTACCGAATCTCTTCCTAAGGAATTGTGCAGCCGGTCTCTGCGAGCCCATAACGCATATATTCAGCAAATCACTACAGCT
>JADDOH010004699.1:0-11053 GCA_016648135.1 Agrypnia vestita
ATTTGCTTGTTTCAACTTTTAAGATTAGTACACAATAATCCTGATGAAGAGAACATTGTTCTCGAAACATGTAGATTTTTTAATCTAATATAGTGGTGAAAACAAAGTAATTTGTGTTTTATTTTAATAATAATGTCACCACAAAGTTCAAGCCTTCATACAGAAGAAGAAAAAATATTCTTCGAACAGTTATTAGATCTGAAGGATGCAGGATTATATGCACGTGGTATGGTAATCCATCCAATATCGGCTTAATATTTAAGTAAGAATTTTACTGTATTAAGAATAAATGTGTTTTTTGATGTTGTACAATGAGTATGCGGGTAATATTTGAGCGGTAAAATGATCAGTTTAGAAGTGGATGATGAGTGGTATCATTGCGTAGAGCTGCTCTATTACCAGATGTGTTCAATACAGCTTCCAGCTCATCATAGTGATGTGTTAAGAAATATTTTATACATGCGTGTACGCACGTATAGATGCGACGTCCGACACGATCCGGATTTGTTCTGAAATTTTTGCGATTTCGTACAATGGATATTGAAAATTTTGTCAATTTGACACATGACCACAAATGTTTATGGGACCAAAGTGATTCAACTGCGTGACCATCAGCGCAGATCATGGTGGAGAATCTCTAAAGAACTAAAAATACCCATAAGTTAAATAATTTGGTTTAATGAAGGTGAGGTATAATTATGTACTTCGAACAAAAAAACTTTTAAATATTTCTCCGATGCTATGAGCTCTCGTCGCACTTCGATTCTCCCCAGCATTTGTGAATCTATTAGATAGATAGTCATGAAATTTGTCATTATTTAAGTCTGCCATAATAGAGTTTTCCAGAAGATACATAATTATTCATTTGGCGTAAACGTATTGGAGAATTGCGAAAAGTAATCGATCGTTGAGCGCGCTCGTACGTATACGTACGTAATAATTCGTATCCAAAGTGCGGCCGGCCCTAATCGGAACTAAAGCCAGGCGGCAATGCTATCATCGGGCTGCCACTGATCACGCACTTGAGATAGCCGATCGTCTGGTGATTCTCCCCGCTATCCGGGTTGCGGAGCTCGGTGTAGCACCGTTTACCTGCGCAACAGGTTAAGGAAAATAAACAAATGAACAAGATTTGCAATGCGCGCGCGTCACCCTCCCCTCGGAGAGGCTTCGCGGGCCGCGCCGCGAGAACTGACCAGGTCAATATTGTAGAAAACAAGCTAAAAATCGTAAAAACAGTAAAAAAGTAACCTATAAAAACCGAGTTTTTACAATGCTCCCTTTCTCATTTTCGGGTTTCGTGTCTACCATATGCGTCGGAATCTCCATACAACTTACTGAGTTATATGAAAAACACATTAAAAATTTGAAAAATCCAAAATTATACTATAAATATTATTTCTTTAACGAAAATTTGATAGATCTTCTTGATCGTCGCCACGATTCTGCTTGCAAAGTTTCAGCTCGATTGGATCACGGAAAAAGGGTTAAAAATCGATCCAAAGTTTTTTCCTCAGACAAGCAGACGCCACGAGTTAAAAGAAAGGAAGTAAAAATAAAATAAAAATGCCTACACGGTACACGTATCATATCAATCAATATCAATATATCATCAATATTTATATATAAAAAGAAACCAGTGTTTCCCTACCCGCCAAGATTTCTCCACAACCAGCCAAAACCACCTACCGGTGGTTATGGTGGTGGATAGCCCTTAGTGTCACATCGAAAATATGCGAGTTTGGTGGGGGTGACTGTGCGTGGGTGGGAGTGGGTGACGAAAGTGTGCTTTCTAGCACATTGTTTTGTTACGGGAAGGCCGCTAATGCTTCAGATTGTTTCAAAATAGGCGCGCCACCTGTGTCGGTGAGTCTAGAAAGTTCCGAAAAAACCTGCTCTAGAAAGTTCTGGAAGGAGAAGGTTATAGAAAATCCCCAAAGTTCTATAAGGTTCTAAATTGAGTGGCGGAATGTGTCGGTGTGTCTAGAAGGTTCCTTACATTCGATAAATTTCTTGAATGTTCTGGAAGGAGAATGTTCTAGAAGGTTCGCGAAAGTTCTATGACGATCCAAACTGTGTACTAAAAATCTACGCGTGCGAAGCCGCGCGGGCACAGCTAGTATTATTTATATTTTCCAATTTAGCTAAACAATTGCTCATTGTTCATCGTTCAGACTAAACATAGTGGACAGTCCGATATGTGAGTGTGGTTCGGAGTAGGGGACTCTTGATCACATGTTTTTTACCTGCCCATTGCGGAATTCTAATACCCTTTACAACGAGCTGATCGAGGCTAAATCTCAACTCTCAGCCAATTTCTATTCTTGCTATGAACTCACCTAATTTGATAGCGCTAATATCAAAATTCTTGTTAGTAAATGACATAAATATATAATTAAACATACACTTTCTTCATCTCATACATAACTTATAAAATCGCACAAATCGCTCTTTAAGGGCGGATTGCCTAATTTTAAGAAGAAAGTTAAACATTAAAGATGTAATTAACAAAAATATACATTGTTTTTACCAATTGTTTATTTAAAATATTAACATGTTTCAGAACCGATGGTCCCTTCGTCAGGATACAATGTATACTAACAAGTGAGTAACTTGATGATCTTGTGGTTAGGGCTTTCGCTTCTTGATCCAAAGGTCGCGGGTTCGAACATCACTCCAGACAAGCAAACTAGTCCTATTTTCATAGCACAAGCGTTCAGCTTAGTTTGAAAATAGTAAGAATATTGATGTGATATGTATTCCGTGTTTGCAAGACTATTTTAAAAAATATATGGGAAATGAATAAATAATTAAGTACTAACATGAAAACAAATTTTAAAGATAACTGTTTGTAAAATATTTTTTTTTTAGTATTCAGTTTACTATAACACTTTTTCCAAAACAAAAAACTTCCATTTTTATTAATTATATTTATAATTTCATCAAAATTCATTTTTCTCTTTTTGAAGAAGTTTGACAAAAAAAGGTTGCGTTATGAAAATAAGACCAATTTGATCGTTAAGGCGGATGTCTTAACCGCTAGACCAACAAGTATGTACGTACTGAAGAAGTACAGAAGAATATTTGTAATAACTATTGTTTTATAAAAATACTCTAAAACCTAAATTATATTTAAAATAAAACTAAATATGTTGAAAAAAATTTTAGGAATGGTATGAAATGTAATACCAGGCAGCTCGCTGAATAAAAGTATTTTTCAAATAGAGTTTGAAGTTTGAAAGTTTGATGTTTTTAACAAGTGAAGAATTGATGTATATTTTTGCAAAAATATACAGAAACACTTGAGAAGTTAGTAATATTTAATCAGACAGAATGACCAAGACGTTGACCCAAACCTCATTCTCAAATACGCAGAAACCAGCATCTTCTTCATCGATACCCTGACGTGGCAACAAATAACCGTCATGAACCGATCTTCATTATTTTAAGGTTTTTTGAGAAATTTTTGAATAATCTGTTTATGAAACATTTTAAAAAATCCTCAGGCAATTCTTAAAAACGTTAGGTAAGTACATGAAAACAGACAGTGGAATATTTTTAATTAATGTTTACTCCACACGGAAACATATTAATTAAAATGATCTAATCAATAAAATGTACAATTTGTACATTATATCTTCCCTTCTACTCCCGTCCCACATTCCCCTCCACCCTCTCCATTCGCTATTAATGTATGTTAAAGTAAATTTTTAAATTCAGTGGAAAATCTTTAAGATTGTTTTGCTGTTAACTTTTCCCAAAACAAAATAAATAAATAAATAAATAAATAAACACACAAATACACACACTCACACAAACTCACTATTGGACATGTTTTTTCTTATTTTTTATCGATTGTATATATGTGTTTTCTTGTAATTGGCCCAAAACTCTGTACATCAATTATTGTTTTTTTTCAAGATTGATTAATTATATGGCTGTAAGAAAACCAATAAATGAAAATAAAAATAAAATAAAATTCCCAAAATTTTGAGTGTTAAATAAGATGCATTATTCAATGGACAAACTACTTACATTTTGATAAATTAAGCGTTGTTTCATCATTGTGTTACTTACATTTTTTTCATCTTATTGACCCCCTGTCATTTCTGAATTTATTTGGGTTTAAAGCACCGTCATTATCGGTTTCTAGTCGCCTAGGTTTATTGAGGCAACTTTAAATTCTTCCCAATATTTATTGAGTTTATGACTGTAAGATTCTTTTACTACGCTTATTTTAATTGCATTTTCTGAGACTTCTTGGTCTCAATTTGGCGACAGTCTGTGTCAGACTATAGTGCTCCATATAAAGTAGGTAGTCCAGGAATGCTATACACGTGTTGACTCCAATTATATAAATGCCACATTAACTGAATAAACATAGATAAAAAATTTAACTGATTTTAAAGCCAGAGATTTTTAAATTCAAATTTTCTAAAACACTTTTTTCAAAACTATTATTTGTGAAATTGACTTGTCCAAAGTTTGATAAAGGCTAAGAATGCTCGACTCTCTGTAAAGTCCAAATTATAGGCCTTAGATCACCATACTGATAATATTTGTCGTAGCCCAGATGTAAAAGCAGGATATTGGTATATAAAGGGTTCAAGTCGTGAATCTTTTAAATTAAGTTGTATAAGCATGTGTTTAATATCACACATAAATATACTTACATTATTCCAAATAAAAACCACACAACCCCTCCCCCCACGCCCCGCTGCCTGAACAGGTCATTATCCGAATTTAATTAAGGTGTTATTTGCACCTGTTAATGAGAGGGACTGTACTTGACCAAACTCAATTTGCGATTAAAATAGTAGTCAGTTGTGTACAGAACAAAAAGTAGTAGTTGGTTAAACACATTTTTTTATAATTAATATAAATTAATTATTACATTTTTTTATACTTCATAGAAGTGCTGGTTACTCACTTTACCAACGATTGAATTTTGGATCAATTATTTATGCACGCTGAAGATAAAATGATAAAATTTAATAATAAAAATTATTTATTAAGAAAACTTGTAGATGTCTCATAGAGACGAAGTCTTTATACATATATATATATATATATATATATATATAATATCTATATATATATTGGGTGTTCCCGGCCGTTGCTGCCTTAATGGCGTTTGTTTGGCTCCTGTGATGCGCTTTGTACTGATATAAATAATAGAAGCAACATCAAGTACAAAGCGCATCACAAGGAGCCAAACAAACCCCATTAAGGCCAGCAACGGCCGGGAACACCCAATATTTAATACAAAAATTCCCGAAAATCATTAAGGCCAATAATGACCACAGTACCCAAATTTAGACTTTGACTTACCAGACCTCACTTGGTAATAAGCTTCCGATACGAACGGACGTGTTCGCACTGCCCCTCGTGACGGAAATTTATTAACAAGCAACCTGAAAATGCCTGTTGTGATTCAGGCGAAACGTCGGTTGACGAATGGTCCTTCTGAGGACCAGATTTTGACGCGGGTTACCCCCAAAGAAATCAATACTAACATTTCTAACATCCGTGAAATTCTTCATTATATATATATATATATGTAACAAAAGGAACTTCTGGACTCCCTCGCGTTTTCTGTAAATGGTCTCCGTGAGAAGACCAAGGCCAACGTTTCGACACGGTATCACGTGCCATTGTCAAGGCTAAAAGGCCTCAAAAGTTGCGGACTAGCCGTACTTGTTCGCGGGTGACATGAAAGTCTCCCACCAATAGCATCAAATATATATATATTATATATAATATATATATATATATATATATATATATTTAACAGTGTGCTCCAGGGCTTGTTACCCATACGAGCTGGTTACTTTACACAATGTAACTTTTATTAAATCCACCGTAAGAGGCCCTCCATATATTACGTCACACGAATTTCATGATTTTTGGAGCCCCCCCGTCCTTGTCACAGGTGGTCACATTTGTGTGATCCCCCTCCTCTGTTGTGACGTCACATATTTTGCAATTTAAAAAGTATTGATAGATTTCGTAATATTTTAAAGGTTTTCCTTATGTTTGACTTTTAATACTTTGGATTTATACATGTGACGTCACACTTTGTTGATCCCCTCCCCCACCCTTACCGTGTGACGTAATTTACGTATGGCCCCCAAGAACATTCACGCATAGCCAGCCCTGGACCACCCTATAGAGACTTCTATACAGGTTTCCCATACAAATAGCTTCGTTAAAAATATTCTCGGGTTTTTACGGCCGTTCAGAATCTTCTTTGTGTAGTTTTCTGGGATATTCTGCCGTGTGTATGTGACCTCTCTGGCCGACGCTTCAGATCTCATTGCAGTGTCTA
This sequence comes from Agrypnia vestita, assembly GCA_016648135.1. Lineage (NCBI taxonomy): Eukaryota > Metazoa > Arthropoda > Insecta > Trichoptera > Phryganeidae > Agrypnia > Agrypnia vestita. The sequence continues at coordinate 6,329 of JADDOH010004699.1, forward strand.
TACGACATCAGCCCTGATGATGGACTCTGCAATGATATCCGTAAAGTCGGCCAAAGAGGTCACATATAAACAGCTTCATCACTTTGAGACTTATATAATTTATCTTAATTAATAATTCTACTTCCGTAATTGTTAAAATCTTCTCAGAACATTGTTAAAAATTATTTTAGTTATTTTTCGGACAATAACTCCTTAAAAGCCTTACTACTTGTTAAGGTCTTTAGAAGTAGTTAGCAAAATAATCGTCAGTAAGCATGTTATTCGCTAAACGAGTCGTTAAAATCAGAAGTACATTTTAAGTAGGCGTCATATATTTTGCCAGTAAAATGGTCGAATAAATGTTAAAACAATCATAACTCATAAATCGTTTAACGTTTCTAGGTGCTAACCTTCTTCGCGACTGAAATTGCATGGAAAATCGCCTTCACTTCCTTGGCTCTTGGGCCATTTTAATTCCAAGCATAGGGTCCATAGGGGAGTAATTTCAAGGCTGTCATCACACGGAATTTAAAACGGTTTTTTTTTTCATAATTCTTAAAGGTGGTTTTGTGGTAAATGCATTTGCATATTATATACATTGATTTGACTTCAAATTTGACCGATTAATATTGTACAATTAAACTTCACACAGATGAATTGATAACAGGATGACTAATTAAAAATAATAGTGAATATTTGCAAGAAACAGCTATCCTCCCTCGAGTGTGGTTATTAATCAGTTTAATCACCCAAGAAAGATATAAGTTTAATCATAATATTTTTTTGACGCAATACGTACAATATATCTTAAACCTTTCCGAAAGATTTTATGTTGCGATAACAATCAGAAAAATAACAATATTGTAATTTTCAAAGTAGGCCGGATCATTTCATGTGATTGACTTTATATATGTATGATAAGTTTCATTCATGAGATTTTTAATGTATTATATATTATATATTTGAACGTCCAAACGAACTGAAATTTATACTGTTGTATTTTGCTATTACTTTGTGGTTATTCATTATGAATATAATTAAACTAGTTAACTTAGTTTACACCACTAAAATTTATTTGGTAAAACCAACCGGTTTCGGAAACGACGTTCCTTCATCAGGGTATACCCAATACTAATTGAACTTTACAAAAATTATAAACAATCATACTTCAGTGTTAAGTGTCCAAATGGGGGTAAATAGTGGGGGGTGCGAAAGAAACAGGTGATAGGGTGAAAGGGAACATATTCAAAATAGGACTGTAAGTTAAATTTTTTTGGTTGTTAATAATAGATTCATTATTATTTATAGCTTTCTTAATCTCTAGGGCCTCTAAATTATTAAGGCGTCTACTTTTACTATTAATGTGAAGAATGTTGACCCCTGTATTTTTATTAAAACTATGGTTACTCTCAATAATATGATTGGCAAATTCGGAAAAATTTGAATTATTTAAGCATCTAATATGTTCTTTAATCCTAATATCAAAATTACGACTCGTTTTTCCAATATAAAAAGAGGGACAGTCATTACATTTTAGCTTATAAACACCCGAGTGAGTCAATTCGTGATCTTTATCTTTAACGTTTCTCAAAAAGTTACCAATATTATTTGTTGTATAGAAAGCTGGTTTTATAGAGGGAGGGAGATTTTTCGAGCATTCAATTGAAAAATTGTCAATATATAAGATTCTACGCCATTGTTTAATATCATCGTTATTTTTATAATTATTGAATAAAAATTTATTTGTGGCTATTTTATTAAGTTTTTTGTTTAGAATTTTATCAATCAAATTAGGAGAGTAACCATTGTTTGTGGCAATTTGTTTTATTATGGACAGCTCAGTAAGAAAATTAATATCAGACAATGGAACGTTAACAAGTCGGTGTATCATGGAATGGAAGGCTGAATGTTTATGTGAGATCGGGTGGTTGGACGTGTTGTGGATTATTGTGTCAGTATATGTAGGTTTGCGATATATATTAAATTCAATTTTATTGTTATTGATAGACAAAGTTAAATCTAAAAAGTTTAATGTGGCATTATTTCCAACCTCAATTGTAAATTGTATTTGGCGATGAAAAGAATTTAAAAAATTAAGAAAGGTGTCAAGTTGACGTTCAGATCCTGTCCAAATACAAAAAATATCATCTACATATCTCTTCCACAATAGAATATTATTTAAAAGGGGGAATTTAGAATTGAAAATCTTTGTTTCTAAATTATTCATAAAAATATCAGCGATTAATGGGCTCGTAGGTGCTCCCATTGGGAGTCCTTCTTTTTGATGATATATGACATTATAGTATTGAAAGTAATTTTGATTTAAAAGCAAGTTAATTAATCTTGTAACATCATTAGAAAGGTCTTTAGGTAATTTTGAATTAAGTAATTCAGAAACAATTATTTTGCTTTCGGAGACAGGTACATTGGGGAACAAATTTACAACATCAAAAGAAACAAGCTTAGCATTACCGGGAAGTACAATATCTTTTAAATCATCAATTAGTTGAAAAGAATTCTTAATGACATGTTTGGGGACAAATACATTATTGTTATTAATAAAATTGGTTATTAATGACAATAATTTGAAATTTGATGAATTACACAATGAAACTACAGGTCTAATGGGGGTATTTATTTTATGGATTTTGAGAAAACCGTATAATTTTGTGCTTTTGGGTTTTTTGGTATAATATTATCATTTTTAAAAATATCAGATTTACAAGATTTTAGAGCACTCGTAATATTTTCTTTGAATTTGTTTGTGGGGTCCTTAGGTAAAATTATAAAATTATCACTATCTATGAAATCTTTCACTTTTTTATGGTAATCGTTTTTGTTCATTATAATAACAGTATTTCCCTTATCTGCTTTTGTTAACACTAGTTCTCCTTCTTTGAGTTTATTCTTGATGTTCTTCATGTAGATGGTCTCTGGATTATGTCTTAATGGAATTTTAGGAATTTCTCTCCTAATGGCTTCTGCACTTTTATACGCAAAAGTTTTAGGAGTGTTTGTTAAAGCGGTTTCTACATCGACTGCAACGTTTTCCACTGCACTTTGAATATTAAATTTACCGTAGGAAAGGTTATATTTTAGGCCTTTCGATAATAAATCTATCTCTTCTGGAAGAAATTGATGCGAAGAAAGATTTTTCACTCGGTCGTGAAATTTATGTGAAGCTTTCACTTGGTCTTTATCACGGGGCTTATCGATATTGCAAAGATTTTTCAACTTTTTGTTCAAGGTCAACCGTTTTTTATGAGCTTTTGTGGAAGCAAACATTCGCACCTTATCGTCTAATAAGTCGAACTCTACGGGATGTAGTTCATTTATAAGTTCCGTGTGAATGAACATAAGCTTAAGTTTAATTTCATTACGGGATTTGAACGCATTTTTTAAATCTTCTTTGAGCCACGCCACTTTAGCTTGCATCACGGATGAAGGAGATACTGCTGGGGAGTCAGCAATTTTGTTAAACATGGCACTTATGTATTTTGGGAGCACTTTACACTTAAGACACTGTTGATAAAAATATATGTTTGCACATATTATTCTGTATTTTATTGTAAAGTTTTTGTACATTTTAGCTTTTTGCATATTTTTAAAAATGATAATATTATACCAAAAAACCCAAAAGCCCCAAAATTATATGGTTTTCTCAAAATCCATAAAATAAATACCCCCATTAGACCTGTAGTTTCATCATGTAATTCCCCAAATTTCAAATTATCGTCATTAATAACCAATTTTATTAATAACAATAATGTGTTTGTCCCCAAATATGTCATTAAGAATTCTTTTCAACTAATTGATGATTTAAAAGATATTGTACTTCCCAGTAATGCTAAGCTTGTTTCTTTTGATGTTGTAAGTTTGTTCCCCAATGTACCTGTCTCCGAAGGCAAAATAATTGTTTCTGAATTACTTAAAAATTCAAAATTACCTAAAGACCTTTCTAATGATGTTACAAGATTAATTAACTTGCTTTTAAATCAAAATTACCTTCAATACGATAATGTCATATATCAACAAAAAGAAGGACTCCCAATGGGAGCACCTACGAGCCCATTAATCGCTGATATTTTTATGAATAATTTAGAAACAAAGATTTTCAATTCTAAATTCCCCCTTTTAAAAAATATTCTATTGTGGAAGAGATATGTAGATGATATTTTTTGTATTTGGACAGGATCTGAACGTCAACTTGACACCTTTCTTAATTTTTTAAATTCTTTTCATCGCCAAATACAATTTACAATTGAGGTTGGAAATAATGCCACATTAAACTTTTTAGATTTAACTTTGTCTATCAATAACAATAAAATTGAATTTAATATATATCGCAAACCTACATATACTGACACAATAATCCACAACACTTCCAACCACCCGATCTCACATAAACATTCAGCCTTCCATTCCATGATACACCGATTTGTTAACGTTCCATTGTCTGATATTAATTTTCTTACTGAGCTGTCTATAATGGTTACACTCCTAATTTGATTGATAAAATTCTAAACAAAAAACTTAATAAAATAGCCACAAATAAATTTTTATTCCATAATTACAAAAATAACGATGATATTAAACAATGGTGTAGAATTTTATATATTGACAATTTTTCAATTGAATCTCGAAAAATCTCCCTCCCTCTATAAAACCAGCTTTCTATACAACAAATAATATTGGTAACTTTTTGAGAAATGTTAAAGATAAAGATCACGAATTGACTCACTCGGG
>JADDOH010004700.1:0-12973 GCA_016648135.1 Agrypnia vestita
ACTTGGCGGCGGCTACTTGAGACACATTGCCGCGAAATTTCACACTCACTTTGGCGCAATAATTTCTGCCAAGCGAACCATTTTGTTGCATGTTCATCTTTTATTTTCTCGTCCCATGATATTTTTGAACGCCACACATCTTGAAGTAATATCTTAGATCTTATCATGACGCATGCGAGAAAACCAGCGGGATCGAATATTTTCATGACGGCACTTAGCAACTGCCGCTTTGTTGGAATTTCGTCGGCCGTGAATTCTGGCAAATTAATAAATTTAAATAGAAAATTATCCGTACTTGGGTCCCAAGTCACACCTAACACACGTTCCGTTGTGGTGTCGGGCCCTATTATTTGGACCGGCTCTATGGTCCTCAAGTGCGGTGCTATGTGCTCTAGCACCGCGGGGTCGTTGGATGCCCAATTAGCAAGCTCCATTTTGCCCCGACGCAGTACTTCCGTCACTTCTCGGACTAGGATTACTGCTTCCTCAGTGGTGTCTACCGCGTCCAGTAGATCATCCATGTAAAATTGTTCCCTTATCACGGCCGCAGCCGCCGGATAGTGCGCCGCACTGGCGTCCGCTATACGATTTCTGACATATTGGGCACTGGTTGGAGAACAAGTTGCGCCAAAAATCATGGATGACATCCTATATGTTTTCGGTTCTTCGCCCGGCTCTCCCCATAAAAATAATTGGGCATTTTGATCCTCTTTTCGGATCTTCACCCTCAGGAACATGTCTTTTACATCCGCGGCGAGGGCGATTTTTCCTTCCCGAAACCGGAAAATATTACCCAGTAGGGAGGTCAATAGGTCAGGGCCCGTGATGAGCACATCATTCAACGAGACCCCTCTGCTTTTACTCGCCGCGTCGAATACAATTCTTATTTTACCCGGTTTCTTCGGGTTAAATACCGCAAAGTGCGGTAGGTACCATTGGCGGCCGTCAAGCGCGGCCACCTCTTGTTCGGTGAGCGCGCACGCAGAATCTTGATCAATGTAATGTTTAATTTTTTGCCTATATGCCATCGCATAGGCCCGGTCTTTTTCCATTTTGCGCCCAATCCCTTTCAGGCGATTTAAGGCGCACTGCCGACTCGGTGGCAGATAAATGTCATCTTTTTTCCATAATAGCCCGGTTTCCCAGAACCCGTCGGCTCTTTGCCTTGTGGTGGCTAGCATTATTTTATTGGCGCGCACGTCGTCTGCATTCACGCGTGCCGCCGCCGTGATCCCTATAGAATCGATCGCAAAATGGGCTTTTACAAGTGACTCCAAATTTTCGATCTCAGGACTCTGGTTCTGTAGAACCGCAAAGACGGGCGCTCCCACAATCGAGCGTCCCGTGATCACGCCGTGTTTCACCCAGCCTAACGCTGTTCGCGAGATGACATTCTCGCTGTCGGCCGTTATCGACCGCATTTCTTGTGAGGTAATTAATCTCGTGTTATCCATTCCAATTAGAATTTTCGGAATTACAGTTTTAGGGCGTTCGCGGCCCACCAACCCCCCTCTAGTCGGATCCATTAACTGAGGCGGAAGGGCTAATTCACGAACTGTATTGGCCCGCAGTACATATTCACTGTCCCGGCTGCCCTTTATATAAAAATTCACCTTCTCCGATGATTTATCTGAGCTGCACATGCCCAGCGCGCCCTGAAGATGGAGTTCACAGCTCGGTCCCCGCGCGCCGATGTCTTGTGCCAGCTTAAAATCGACTAAGGTTATCGCCGAACCTTCGTCGCACAGTGCGAATGTCTTTATTTGCCCCTGCGGCCCCCTCGCAGTTACCGGCAACACTTTTAATAAAACCGTTTTATGTTCGTTATCACTGGGGGCCGTAGTATGGGCCGCCGTACGTCAGGCCGAATCCCCGGACGGGCCGCGCGCGGCGCCCGCTTGAGCGGCGGCCGCTACCCGGGTCTCACTATTGGGCGCGGTCGTTCCCTGCATATTCGAAGCACCGTGGAGTAATTTGTGATGCTTCGCCTTGCATCCATTTATTCCACATTTCCAATTACGCCCCTTGCATGAATTGTGATGACCTGGGGTCCAAATATATAAACACAGGAAACAAAGTTTTTTCTCACGCGCGATATTATTTCGCTCGACCGCGGTTTTGCGCGCAAACTCAGTACATTTGGGAATCCAATGTGAAGTGGCCCCACACATTGCGCAATTTCGCGCGTTTTCGGAATTGTCCGGCGCGGTAAAATGTACTTGCGCGGTCTTCTTGGGCCTGGGATTCCATACACTAGATGCATCCTGGCCGCCATGTATTGCCGCGGAGTCCGCTATGGTTGTAAGCCATTTTGAAAAATCCTGTATAGTGCTGGATTCCGCCGCGGCTCTGGCTGAAAACCAGTTCATGCGAACCGCTAATGGTAACCGGCCTACCATTTCGCATAACAATTGCGGTGCGGCCAAATATCTTGGGTCGAGTCCTTCAACGGTCGCGACCGCGTTTCGGACTGCCGTTGAGAAATCCGCAAGACTTTCTGTCTCGCTCTGATCCGTAAGGCGCGGTAAATGTCTTACGCGATCTAACATTGAGCCGATAATTTTTTCCGGCTTTCCAAAATTTTGCTCTAGTACGCGCAAAATTTCCGGCACATTACGGGACAGCGTAATTAACGGCCCGACTACATTGCGCGCTTTGCCTTTTAGCGAATTTCGCAGCCGCCATAGATTTTCCGCCGGTGTGAGCCCGCATATCTCTGTCGACTGGTCAAACTGCGCCTTGTACGCTCTCCATTCCAGCGGGTCTCCCGAAAAATCCGGCAAGTCTTTGGCATTTGATTGCCTCGCCATTAATGCCGCCATCCGCGGCTCATCTTGCGTCGGTTCGTATCGCAGGCTGTCGTTCGAGCGCGTAGATCGGATGGCCTCGGCCACCACGTCCGTCATCCGTCCGAACCAGTCTGTCGCAGGAATCCCGTCCCCGCTTGGTATGTGAAGGCCGCCCTCGGCATTTTTATCCCGGCGATCCGCTGTCTGCTCGGGACAATTATCCGATGAAATCGACATCGGCTCCGCGCGGCTCCTTGTGGCGGAGCCCGCGCTTTCGGTTGTACGGTGCCCCGCCGCGCTCGCAGCGGTGGCGCTGGCCGCGCCCGGTCCTCCGTGCGCGGTCCCGGGTTCACTCCCCGATGCCGCAACCCTTGTGAGTGTGAGTGCCCTCGCGTAGTTCTGTTCGTGCTTGTCTTGCAGCTCTTGTAGTTGTCGCCTATGGTGGCGATCTCGCCGGCGCATCTCGGCCCTGAGCGCTGCGATGGCCGCGCTTTCCGATGTGGGCGCCGCCGTCTGCCCCGCGCTCCCGGGCGGGGACTCCTGCTCCATATCGGATGCTGCGTTCTCCTCGTCCGATGATGCTGCCTGACTACGAGCGTCTCCTTCCTCAGATGTCTCGACTCGCGTTCCCGATCTTAAACCCGATCGCGACATTTTTGATCCGCGGCGATTTTTTACGGCAATCGAAAATCGCAATCCGTCTCAAGAAGGACCAGCTGTTCCACACAAAATGGCGAACGGCAACGATTTAGTAGATTTGTAAAATAGGGAGGTTGCACGATCCGATGCCTGGCCGCGGACACGCGAGTTTTGCGAGATTTTAATCAATAATTAATTAATTAAAAAATTAAAAAATTAAAAAATTAAAAAATTTTAAAAATTTAAAATATTTAAAATATTTGAAAAATTACAAAATTTATATTTCTACACTTTTATCACATTTTACTGAACAGGAAAGAGATTTTAAATAAAACACAGGTTCAGACTATACAAAACGGTGCACTGAACCAGGAGAGTGACGGACATTACGACCGATAAAGCACAAGAAAAAGCGAGAATTTCACACTGCCTGGTCCATTTCACCTTCCTTTATTTATACCAAAAAAATAGACATAACGGGATTTTAACGGTCATAATAGGATTAGTCTTGGGGGGGAGATAAATCTCGAGATGGTGCAGTAGCGGAGAGTGATGGACCACTTGCATCCGCACGGAAAAGAGTCGCAGGCGCGTGTAATACCGTGCCGCTGTAGTGCTTAGACGGCGCGTTTGGCTCGTCTATCTAAGATTGCTCTCGTTTGGAGAGACGTACATATGTATAAATTATATCATTTTGGGCGCCTGACACATCCGCATATGAATTTAATTATGACTAATGTGTCCGGATGTGTCAGCGACCGTAATTCGCCTCAAAAGGGTCGAATCTTATCTCTCGACATATCTCCCTCAAAACCAATCCGATTGTTTATTTTTTAGTGAATCCTGACAGGAAATGACATGCCGAATCCAACGGTATACGACATGCCAGGTTTTGTGCATTTTTTAAAAAATTCATCTCGCGAATTTTTTCGTATTACGGCCCGGACGCCCTTCACGGGACGCCGGCGTGTGGTCCATAAACCCAGCTTCACCGTATTGGATGCCGCGTGAGGGGTGCGCGCGCTGTTTCGGGCTCCCTTTCAGACGGCTACCTGCCAATCTATTGCGCAGTTAGAAAAAGAAATGTAAAAAATGTATATATTTAATGTTATTTGTAATCCGCGAGATCGTCGTCATCTTCCAAAAATGAGATGCGCGTCTCGCGGGTTGTCTGTATGCACAATCCCTGTTATCTCCCGTCAGTATTCAGAATTAATAAGACCGCCAAAACCCAGTCAGTTTATTTTTCAAAAAACACAGAATAAAAAAATATAAGAAATATTTAAAAACATACAAAAGGTAATAACTTATACAAAAGGTACTTAATTCTAACCAAAAACATATAAGTTATACAAAAAATACTTAATCTAACAAAACATACAAGTTTGCAAATGATTTTGGGGCCCCAAAGAAAAAAAATATATTATTCACAAATTGTCAGAATATTAAAATTATCATTGTCTTTTGACACACAAATATTAAAATACACACATTTTTATTCATTGTTTTTATGTCATTATCTACTGAGGGCCGCCTGTTGCGTTCCCATGCGTAACACTGCTTCAAAGGCCAGATTCAATATTTGCCACGTTTTAGAGTAGGTAAAATACTAACGTAATTCTAAAATTTTAATTAAAATATTTAAGTATGTATATTTTTAATTAGCATAAATTACGAGAGCATCCCCAGCCCATTAATGGTGGTCTATCAACGTACCATTCAAACTTATCTTGAAACTGGTAATATTCTAGATCATTAGAATACAAAACATATAATTTTCACTGCATATAGTAAATCTTTGATTTTGTAGGCCTCAATTCAACAAAAAAAAAAATCTGGTTCATAATTCAAAAGTGAAAATGAATAAATAACATCTTAATTTTCAAATGTTTTTAGTCAAATTTTGTTTATAAATAAATTAACGAGTATTTTTTATCAATTCACTGTTCATTTTATCAAATTTTAGTGAATAGGCCATGTGTTAGAAAAAAAAACTAATTATTTGGTTGGCATAAATAAATACTTTATTCCTATAACTATAATCTCAAAACTACGGTGGGAACATTGAGCATTAAATAATTGGTACCTAAGGAAGGTAATTTTGTGAGGTAAAGCTTGATTTTAATTTATTCTTTTAACTTTTATTTTATTTAATTAATTTTAATTACGCAAACGTACGTTAGAATATACATAAAAATTCAGATTAACCGACAAATGTGACAATTTTTTTTCAGATATTTACACATTAAAAAAACCCAAATTTGTATTATTTAGTGTCATATGGAGTGCCTCGCACGAATTACTTCGTCGTATCGAAGTTTTACTTAAATGGTAGGATCTACTACTATACAGGGTTATTTGGAAAACATAAATAACCTCACAGGACTATATTCCTGGCTCGATTGATGTCTCGATGAGTCGAAAATATTCAAGCAACCACGACCTAATATCAATAGTTATGGAGTTATGCAATATCAAAGTTTGCATTTTTTTCAATATTTTTGACTTATTTTTACTCCCTTTATTTAATTCGTGGTATCTGCTTGTCTATTTGTCGGCTTGTCTGCTTGTCGGTCTGTCTGCTTTTCTGCCGAAAAAAATTTTGATCGATTTTTAACCCTTTTCCCGTGATCCAATCGAGCTGAAACTTTGCAGGCATACTCGTGACGACGATTAAAATGATCTAACAAATTTTTGTTTAAATTTTTTTAATAATTATAGTATTATTTTTGATTTTTCGAAATTTTAACTATTTACAATATATATTGTTTTATTTTCGAGCCCGAGCGTGGAGTAGGCGCGAAACCTGTTTCAATTAGAAAGGGTTTATAATAAAAACATGGTTTTTATGGGATAGTTTTTTTACAAAACGTTGAAGTATCATTACAGTAACTTATATCGATTACGAAAAATTCATTCGTTTCAATACAAGTAAAATAAAATGATAAAACCCTGCAGAAGTTCCAATTGGAATGTTTTCCCATTGGAATTCGAAGGTTTTTATGATTTTATTTGACTTTTATTGAAGGGAATGAATTTTTCATATTCGATATAAGTTATTATAATGATACTTCGACGTTTTGTAAAAAATTTGTCAGAAATATTGAGAGAAAAAAATGCGAACTTTGATGTCGCATATCTCCATAACTATTTATATTATGGTTTCTTGAACATTTTCGACTCACAATCAAGCCATGAATACAGTCCTGCGAGGTTATTTATGTTTTCCAAATAACCCTGTATACTTCTGAAATGATAATAATCGCAATGTTCTGCAATATTAATTGTGAAGATTGTTGTTATACTGCAAACAGGGTTTACCTACTAATTATTCTCAGCCATCCGATTGGTATTTTAATGGCACAAAAGAATTTTTTTGTTGCATTAATTTGAGGAGAACGCACATAAATTTTACCTCTCGGAAACGATTCTGTACAGGGCCGGAGATCAATTCATCTCTGTAAAGGACGTATCCAATTAATGTCTGTACTTCGGCACAATTTATTTATCTTTGGATTCTATTCACGTCCATTTATCGGCCTTTTAAAATATTTCACCTGGATAAATTAATCGCTGAATGACACCGAACAACGAATCTATTACATTTAACAAGATGAAAGGAAAATAAACCCTTTTAGATTTTCGCAGACGTTACTTTTTTAACATTTTTTTGGCAATCCATTTATTAAATTGTGACTGAATTTTTTATTTTAAATTTAACACAGGCCCTTACTTCATTGCATAAATATATAGCAAACCTTAATGAAATAATATAGTAAAAGTCACAAACATATTTATATCATTACCAATTACCAAGATACTGCGATAGAAAATCGCTAAACATTATTTTTTTTAAAGCGTCTTCGCTGTTTGTGAAAATGTATAAATCTTTAACTATCGTCGATTAATGGTTAGATTAATACATCTTCATTCCAGATTCTGTGGTTCTTCACCATGTGACTTCCACTGCTTCAATTATTTAGTTGATCCATTATCAGTTCCTTCACTACCTTCCTAAAAAATTCACGAGATCACAGACAATATTTGTGATCTCGTGAATTTTTTTTATTTCGTTTATCTCTGCGTACTATATTAGTATATTGTATATAAACTATATAAGTCAATTGCCATTAACGATCTTTATCAATGAGAATGACATAATAAATGTAAAATAGAGAATTTTTAATTATTAAAAATGAAAGTGGTGATCTCTTCAATAATTTATTTTTTGTTGAATTTAGTGATCAAATGTGTGAAACTAATTTCCAGCTAGCCATTTTTTTCGTATTGCTTTACGGAGGAAATTAGGTTTGACCAACTTTTTTTCATAAATGAGTCACATAATATATCCATTTCCATTTATTATAAAAAACGCATTTAATAAAATAAATAATAATAAAACAAACATTAATAAAACAAAAAATCGTTTTACCATTCAAAATGATCATTCTAAATCTTAGGTACATTCGCAATACAAATAACATAACATCAGATGTAAATCAAATAATCAAATAATTAAAACCTTGCAAAAATATCAAAAATATTTTTTTTAATTTTGTTCGACTTGTATTCCATCGAATTTACATAGTACAACATTTTCCAGAAAATAAGTCAGAAATATTGAAAAAAAAATGTAAACTTTAATGTTGTTTATCTCTATAACTGTCGACACTTCACTCGAAGTCCCTTAGTTTCTTCTACTAATTACAAAAAACACCTGTATATATAGAATATTTACACACAGGGAAATCTAAAATATTCTAGTACATATATTTTTTCAATAGAGATACGAACACGAAATACATTTCTGTGTTTAAACTAAACTAAAACCCGTGCTATGAAAACAGGACAAACTTGCTTGTATACTGGAGTGGGACCGAACCACCGACCACCAGATTATTATTATTACAAAGTAATTTTCCGATTTTCTTCATCAGTTATCGAGAATTAAATGCAATAAACGTGTTTTGATTTCCCACCTTAAAACACGTTAATGCGTTTACATTGAAGGAGAAGTGGCAAAGCAGCATTAAACCCTAATTCCAACCCTCTCAAGCCGACCCCTTTTTCCGCGAACGCTTTATTTTTGCGATTAAGGCGGCAGGTGTTGATGAAACAGACAAATGTTTCATCATCTCGCTAAAATATGCCAGTTCATGGAGCAGATGACGGGCCATTATCGTCGCCGTGACGCAGCGGATCGCCGGAGTGCCACCGCCACTTATCGCCCTTTGAATTTCAAAAAAAAAAAAATTAATCGTCATTTCATCCACTTAGGAACTCGAAAACTTTTAATGCTGATGCAACTTTTTTTAATTTTTAATTTTTAAAATAAATTAATTTTGATTGATTTGTTTTTCTCTCGCGATAATTCTGAACTGCTACTTCTCTCATGAATCCGCCCTCTTATCGGCCAATAATAACAACTCAAGCTCAAGGATTATCTTTTGTCCATATTTTTTCCCGGCCACAATTCTTCATGCGGCCAAAAATTAATCAACTGAAAAATTCCGCGGGGAGTAATTATTTATACAAAAAAATATGACTGTTTTCATGAATTAAAGGCGTTCTTATAAAAAGCGTCCATATGCTAAAAAAAAATTTACGGGAGAGAGAAAAAACACTTTAAAAGTGAAATAAATAACTAGAATTTCAGTTTTTATTATCTTCTAATATTCACTTGCCAATTGTGGACATTTATTTTATTATTTTTTTGTTTATTCGTGTTTTTAAGCAATCTCAGTGACATCCTCAAACGGTCGGCATCCGTCATATTTGTTCCTACCAGATGAATATATTAATATAATATTTTGTAATAATAAGCATTTATATTATGCATGTATGTATATTATTTGATGTGATGAAAATAAATCTCATCAAACTGGAAAACCTTCAAAAAGTATTGTAACAAAATAGCAAAAGAGATTACGCACAGAATCCTTCTTAATATGTCAATGAAGATAAAAACATCGAAACCTCTAGGACCTTCCATTCTGGAACACACTAACCTACTCTGGAATTAGCTACATCATTCGAGGAATACCTGGAAAAGCCTAGAGCCACGAAAACCTTCTCCTGAACACTAGAAAAATCTAGAAGGTTCGATAATCCAGTTTTTTTATTAAATTGCGCAGATCGAGGCCGCCACCAGAGTTGTCGTATTTAACAATTCGTTCGGTACGAATCGGATGCAAAAATGTGCGAGACGACGCCCAATGTGGCCAGTCGTGAATTGCGAAGCGGTAAATAGAGCGAATAATCGAGCGAAGTACCTAATTGGCGAAATAAATCAGAGCGATTAATACGAGCGAGTATTGGATGGAATGTTCAAGTAAATGTTAAATAAGTGTTATCCAGCGAAAATAAAGTGTTTATTTTCGAGTGATTTACTGTACTATGACATTTTACATTGAATAATAAATAAAGCGCTTATTAATTTCCCGTGTTTTCATTCATTCCTCAGCAGTTTTATCTTTCTCAAAATTTAGTTTAACCTTTCTTTGTCCCCATCTCTTACATGTTTCGTTATCATGGAGTTAGTTTTGCTACGTTAATATTGTATTCCGGAAACCCATTTCAACTGTTTCACTAAATTTTGTGATTGGTTGGAAGAAAATGTCAATAGTAGGTAAATACGAGTACGTATAATCGTAATCGTAGGTAACTGTAATAGTAGGTTAACATGCAAAAAGGTAATAAATAAATAAATTATAAGAAGCTTTTTTTTTTAAATTAATAATTTAGAGAACTCCTCTAATTTTTTTTTATTTCACAAAATATAATGTCAAAATTTATTCTAAACTACAATTAAGAAAGGATTTTTAATAAACACTCCCCTTTATTGCATTGTGCGAAACCTTTTTTTGTCAGATAAATATTCTTACTATTTTCAGACTAAGCTTACCACATGTTCTATGAAAATAGGACTAACTTGCTGATTTCATGGAATAAAGCTCGATTCTCTAACCATTAGATCACTAGGCGAACGTCTTTACCACTAGACTAATAAACACGACTTCAATTGTTACGAAGAAAGAATATTTGTTCAAAATTTCTTTCATTTAAAAACTTTAATGCGAATATCGTATGCTTCTCTTTACTACCGTGATTCATTAGAACGTACAATATTCTTCATTTTTCAATATAGACATATATTCAGACTGCAAACCAAACTTTAAAAAAAAAACATTTTATTGCAATTGACAATATGATCATTGATGCTAAAGATAAAACAACTTGTTTGTGTTATTATATCTTTGTAATATAATAATGTAATAATAAGTATAATATTAGGTCCTTACATATGAAATTGAGGTTTTGCCGTACTGGCAAATTTGATCTCAAATATCTTCTCTTTGGCTAGGAATTCCAAATCCAAATTTATACAGCTATTTACTCATGTATTTGTGTTTTGAAAATTATAATTCATTTGTTTTTTCCTCAATTGTTTTTTTCTTTGCGTCACTCAGTTTACAAAATGAAAAACTTGAAATATCGCGTTATTTACGAGTACGAGTTCCACCGTGGCACCAGTGCTGCAGAAACGGCTCGAAGGATTAATGATGTGTATGGCGACGGTGCCGCAAAAGAAAACACAGTGCGTTTTTGGTTCCAACGTTTTCGTTCTGGAAATTTCGACCTGCAGAACAAGCCCCGTGGACGGCCGGAGACCAAAGTTGATAATGAAGAATTGAAGGCTATTGTGGAAGCGGATCCATCGCAAACCACATCCGAGTTAGCTGCAGGCTGCGGTGTTAGTGATAAAACTGTTTTAATCCACTTGAAGCAAATTGGTAAGGTGAAAAAGCTTGAAAGGTGGGTACCTCACGAATTGAGTGAAGCAAATCAACAAACGCGCGTTGACTGCTGCGTTGCATTACTCAACCGGCACAATAATGAAGGGATTTAAAATCGAATCATTACCTGTGATGAAAAGTGGATCCTGTACGATAATCGGAAGCGCTCATCGCAATGGCTGAACCCTGCCGAACCAGCCAAACCATGCCCCAAGCGAAAATTGACTCCAAAAAAGTTACTTGTGAGCGTTTGGTGGACTAGTGCTGGTGTCGTTCACTACAGCTTTCTTAAATCTGGCCAGACGATTACGGCAGATGTCTATTATCAGCAACTGCAAACCATGATGGAAAAGCTAGCTGCTAAACAACCGAGGCTGGTTAATCGCTCTAGGCCACTGCTGCTTCATGATAACGCTAGACCACACACTGCACAACAGACGGCTACCAAATTAGAGGAGCTTCAATTGGAATGTCTAAGACATCCACCGTACTCTCCGGACCTTGCCCCAACAGATTACCATTTTTTTCGAAATTTGGATAACTTCTTGCAAAGGAAAAAATTCAACTCCGATGGGGCAGTCCAAACCGCCTTCAAAGATTTTATTGATTCCCGTCCGAATGGTTTTTTTAGTAAAGGGATCGATGAAATACCTATGAGATGGCAAAAGTGCATAGATAGCAATGGTACAAACTTTGATTAAATAAATATATTATAATAAAAAAAATCGGCTTTATGTTCCTCCCATACTAAACGTCAATTTCATATGTAAGGACCTAATATTATATTATTTAGATGAAATTATATTACGCCATTATGCATAAAATTTAATGGAATGTCATTCTCGATTTTGTTCTAAACTAAATTTAAAAAAATAAAAAACACGACGCAAGCTCAGATTAAAAGCAAAATTTTAATAGACGTTATTAGCTTTTATTCGAACGATAATATTAGGTCCTTACATATGAAATTGGCGTTTAGTATGGGAGGAACATAAAGCCGATTTTTTTTTTTTAATATATTTATTTAATCAAAGTATATATATACCATTGCTATCTATGCACTTTTGCCATCTCATAGGTAGTTCATCGATCCCTTTACTAAAAAAACCATTCGGACGGGAATCAATAAAATCTTTGAAGGCGGTTTGGACTGCCCCATCGGAGTTGAATTTTTTCCTTTGCAAGAAGTTATCCAAATTTCGAAAAAAAATGGTAATCTGTTGGGGCAAGGTCCGGAGAGTACGGTGGATGTCTTAGACATTCCAATTGAAGCTCCTCTAATTTGGTAGCCGTCTGTTGTGCAGTGTGTGGTCTAGCGTTATCATGAAGCAGCAGTGGCCTAGAGCGATTAACCAGCCTCGGTTGTTTAGCAGCTAGCTTTTCCATCCTGGTTTGCAGTTGCTGACAATAGACATCTGCCGTAATCGTCTGGCCAGATTTAAGAAAGCTGTAGTGAACGACACCAGCACTAGTCCACCAAACGCTCACAAGTAACTTTTTTGGAGTCAATTTTCCCTTGGGGCATGGTTTGGCTGGTTCGGCAGGGTTCAGCCATTGCGATGAGCGCTTCCGATTATCGTACATGATCCACTTTTCATCACAGGTAATGATTCGATTTAAAATCCCTTCATTATTGTGCCGGTTGAGTAATGCAACGCAGCAGTCAACGCGCGTTTGTTGATTTGCTTCACTCAATTCGTGAGGTACCCACCTTTCAAGCTTTTTCACCTTACCAATTTGCTTCAAGTG
>JADDOH010004701.1:0-12543 GCA_016648135.1 Agrypnia vestita
TAACCAAAATAAACGCAATTATGTTGCGTTTATTTGAAATACGTGTGTGTGTGAAAGTGTATAATATTTATGTTATGAGTGCGATGTTCCGTTGTGTGCCGTGCCGTGCAATAAAATATATCACACAGAAGAAGATTATTAGGTAGGCATCAAATAAAAAATAGTAGTCTTGTCTCTAATAAACAAATAAAAATAAATTATTATTTTTCGTATAATGTTGCGCTGGCAACATTATCGGAATTGAATTTTTTTTTTACTTAAACGATAAAAAAATCATTGCATTATAACAATTACGATAAAATAATATCAATGTATGTGGTTTTTTTTAATATACGCATATTTTCATGGTTTTTTCGTAAAAAGAAAAATCACCAAAAATTCAGAAAATCTCTGGCCTTGGTGATTTATGTTTCTCTGTGTTTTTTTGGACCTCAACAAGTTTTAAGTGTACATTTTTGGTTATCTTTAAATCTAGTTTTCTTGTTATTGAGGCCCATTTTGGGGTTCTTCCGCCTCCTTTTTTGGTAGTTTTGTTGCCCTGTCGTTGTTTTGCGCTTTATATAAATGTAATTTTATTATTTTGATTTGGAGATTATTTATCCTGATTCTTTTATTGTACAGTGTGAACCACGTGTCGAATAAAAGTCTACGTTACTCTGAAATTACTTAAAAATTTTATTGTTACAGTATCTTAGATTAAAAAAGTTAAAAATGGATGAAGCCAAAATTAACGAAGTTGCTATTTCTGAACTGAGAGGAAATCTTCAAGAAGTGGAGACAGAAAGGACTCTTCTAAAAGTCATAAATGAAGAGTCAAAAGTATTGATTAAAACCATCCAGGACTCTTTGAAGACCATCTGCAGGATAAAACGGAAGCCAAGGAGTCGCAAAAAGAATCTAAAAAAACGTATTCTGCAGCTATCGTAAGTCATATATTTTTTTATCTACCCACTCCTTTTTTTAATCTAGAATATTGTTATCGCGTCGTGGAACTTGGGATTTTTGGGAATTAAATTATCAATTTAATAAAAATATTTCCTCTTATAAAATGAAATATCTGGGAGTCATAATGGATTTTAGACTAAACTTTTCGCAAAATACTAGTTATGAAACTAAAAAGATTTAAGTATGATAAAATTTCACGTTTGGGAAAAATTAGAAGATTCATCAGTACCGAGTAGGTAGGTACCTACGATACAACTATTTTATTGTTTCTTTGTATAAACTTGTGTATGGCCATAAAAAGAGACTTTATAGCTATATAACTGTAAGTTTGTCAGCTTTGTTTGTAGTATTAGTTAGTTTGATCATTATTTTTAATTTTATTTCTAAGATTATTTTTGTGTTTTGGCTTTCGTATTTAAAGAATATTTATCATTTTAAGCGTTTTCCTTAAAATATCTGACGTAACGTGCTCTGTTATTTTTTTTATTTTTAACACTGTACAGAGGCGTGTCAGTGTTAATAGATGGTAATTCTATTTTTTGAAATAGAAAATGAAATAGATATTATTAAAACAATCACGACAAATAACGGCCATGGGATAAAGGGCATTGATAAAATAACTAAAATCAAAAAATATAAAAATAAAATTAATTTCATAAATACTTACTCGCCATTATGAAATCAATTAAGCAAGCTAGGAATTTTTCGGTCCAACATCCATAAAAATAGATTCAAAGGTCCACGGACATTTGATACAATAACAAAAGGCCCAGTGAAATTTGGTACAACGATAAAAGATCCACGGAAATTTGATCCAAATACAAAATCTCCACGATACAAACCTCACGCGACAAAATTATTATGATATTATCCCAATAAGAACAATTTCGTTGTCTGTCTGTTCGTAACATCCTATAACGTACATAGCTTCTTTTAAAATACATTTTTTTTCTTTTTTTGGGAACGACAAAACTGACATTGGCTCCAATAACAAAATTTCCACGGACATTTGGTCCAACGACAAAAGGTTCACTGACATTGGCTATAATAACAAAAGGTGTACGGGCATTTGGTCCAACGACAAAAGGTCCACAAAAATTTGTACAACGACAAAAGGTCTACAAAAAATTGTCCGACAACAAAAGGCCCACTGAAATTTGATCCAAACACAAAAGGCCCATAAATTCATTGTGTTTGATTTTTGGCATGATCCGAAACTTTAACATCAACTTCTTTTTACTCCCTTTATATTAACTCGTGGCGTCTGCTTGCTTGCAGTCAACAAAAACTTTGGATCGATTTTTGACCCTTTTCCCGTGATCCAATCGAGCTGAAACTTGGCAAGTAGACTCGTGGCGACGATCAAGAAGATCTATCAAATTTTCGTTAAAAAATAATAATAATTATAGTATAATTTCAACATTTTCAAATTTTTAATGGTTTTTTCATACAAGTTGTATGGAGATTCCGACACATATGGTAGACACGAAACCCAAAAATGAGAAAGGGAGTATTGAAAAAACTTGGTTTTTATGGGTTACTTTTTTTTAAGATCTTTTATAGTCAGACTTGTTTCCTTCATTATTTTCATCATATTGTCATACTGACTTGCAGTAAAGTCATGAGTGGCTTTTAATTCGCTAATTTAATTTTGCAGCTTATCCTGATGCGATTAATTGTATTTTATTTGCTGTTATTAATGATTTCACTCAAGTTTTTTATTATTTCACTGTTTTCCCACATCTTGTTTTTTAATAGTTTTTGTGGCATATTATCGTGAATGAATGTTTGATTAGTAGATACTAAATTTATATATTTTTAAAGGTGAGCGCTAACTTATTGTATTTGTTGTTTGTCAAATTTTTGTAACAATTTTTTTTCACTTGTCACTTGCACAACAAAACACTTATTTTTCAGATGACTTGGTACTATGCTTTTTTACTCAGAAAACCACAAGTTTTTAATGTTTATAATGTGTTTTTATTGCTTATTTTTAAGTACTTTAAGCAAGAATACACAATTCATTAGATATTAATATATCTTAACAGGTCACTTCGATAAATTGGATAATCGAATACACATTCCTTCTAGTCTCTAAACTATTGTAGCCAAGCATATCCTGGAGAAACTTGGTTTGGTAGAGCCAAGAATAATACCCGCACACTCTCATGTAGAAGATATCTCAGAAATTTCTTTTGTATGTACTTTCTCTTAGAGAGTAGGTACTTAAATTCATGTGTCCCCCAAATCATCGTGCCCCTCTAGAGTGTACTTCGCACCAAGGAGTTGTAAAACGTTATCAGTGCGCGGGTATTTTCAAAAATTCTGGCAGTACGCAGAACAAATCCTAGTATTCTCATTACATTACCACTGGCCGCCTTCATTTGATCTTGAAATGTCAGGGTGCTCACAATTCTAATGCTTAGATCCTTAACATTCGACGGTCGTGTCAGAAATTGGTCATTTTTTTTTGAAACATTGTGTTTTTTGGGCCCTAGTGAATGAACGAACACTTGGAAACATTAGACACAAGTTTGCTTCAGCAGTGCTTGTTGAAGCACTAGCAGTTCCAAAGTGGGATGAATGGTGTACCCATAGATAAGATGATATAAGGTGTACCTACTATTCAAAGTGACAAATTAATTTAGTGCATAAACATAGCAGTTTTTGGAAAGAACAGAACATAGTGTTGTATTTACTCAACACCAATAATATTTTTCCATATTTCAGGTTGACATCAATAACAATAACTTCTGTTATTTCAATCATCGTATTCCGCATCAAGGGATAAACAACTTCTTCATCGCTGGCGACGCCCTTCTGACGTCTGTGACGGTCAAGTAGCGGAGAAAATTGCGGCTAAGGAAGAACTCCAATAGCTGAAGTGCTGAAATGGTCCGAAATTAACTTGACGTACATACACTACCACAAAACGATGGAAAACGATATAATCAGTGGCTCAGCTAATTAGAACTTATTGGAATAAATACAATGAAGAATTTTTACTTTTCTAACCATAGGAGTATCCTGGAATACACATATCAGGTCTGGATAGATATCATCACTGCCGTCTGTCGCTGCAGTAGTCATGTACACAGAGGTTTTTTGCGCCGTTCTCGATGTTATCGCTTCATCCCCTTCGAGGTCTTCCCCGTGGTTGTGTCCCCAATACATATGTGTGTATAGATCTTTTCTTATAAGCTTGCAATTGAGTTAGTGTGGGTACAGAGTGTAGTGCGCACATTATTTTTCTTACTTATCGTTCTGTTAAGTTTATGGATACGCCCCTCTCGTATCCGCAAATTTAACACAACGAAACCATGCGCGTATTACGCACTGTACCCAATTTATATTTTTTTATTTCTTCTTCATCACTCAAGTAACTATTGATGTAGGTCATGATTGTTTAACATTTTCGTTTCGAGCAGATCGCACTACTCATCTTCGGGGGAGGGTAACTTATCAATGAAATGTCGCTCTTTAACGATCGTCAAAACACGTCATTTAAGGCCGACAGTTAAGAGAAAAGTAAATTTAATTCGAATAATTTGGCCGCGCTTTATTTGTATACCTAACCTCTCAGAGTTCTGCCGTCAGGTTTATATTTTTACAAGTAATGTACACTGTGTATTTAGATATAAGATCCTTATTATTGTTAAAGGTTTAAAACCATTGAAATAAATAAATACCGCCCAAGAAATCAATCTCATACAGTCTTTTCAATAACACATCATGGTTGTCTGAAGACAATAGCGGCCCGTCCGTCCCAGAATTACCAAATGTGCTGGCGCACTGTGTGCAGGTCCGACCGCACTCTTTCACTTGCACACAGGCGTGAGCAGAGTGAAATAAAGCGCGGCTCGTGTCGAGATGTCATTGGTCGGTTAGTTGTTATAGTATGTTATATATATCAACATTAGTTGTGTCCGCAGGTATAAGGTAATATTCCTATTTAATAAGTCATTATTATTGAATTTTTACATATTTTTACGCAATGTTTTTTATTTTATTTAATTAAGGCCAAATGTACATCCGTTGAATTGCAATTACGAAGTGCCTATCTTAAAAAAATATATAAATACTTGATTATCATTCCTCCCACAAAGCCTGAAAGAGAGCATTTTGCTGCGTCTTATATTAGTCATAATCTAAGAAGCTATCTCTGCGTTTCTTTTTTATTTACGATTGAACATAAGTCATCGCAGTTTTAATTATGGATAATAATCTTTATTAGCAGTTAAGCAATCGGCTATCGCCGATTGCTTGCTGCTAGGGCCCTTGCTTGCCCTGCGGGCGGCTGTCTGGGCCGCTATGCGGCCATTGCTACTTGCTCGCTGCTTAATAACGTGGCCAATAATGGTAGCCGCTTTGCGGCTGCTACTGACCGCTGCGCGACCATTGGTGTCTACAATCGGCTGTCGCCGGCATGGCCAGATGGCAGATGCCAATGGAGGCTATGGTGGGCGATTACCAGCCAATGGTGGCCACTATGCAGTGTCTACTTGTTGCAAGGCCATGTTGTCGGCTTTGGTAGTCGCTTCGCGACCAGTGATAGCTACTGCGCAGATAGGTCTGATTGGTTTTGAGGGCAGCTATCTATATATCGTCGCTGCACATTTAAAATCTCCAATGTTCCCATTTTGACAAAATAGGACTAACTTGCTAGTCTGGAGAGAGGTTCGAACCCGCGACCTTTGGATCACGAGGCGAGTGTCCTAACCACAAGACCAACAAGCTTCTTTCTTCCATGTATGAGAAAATCTCCAAGCTGATATCTCCTTTCTTTAATTATTTAAACGCAAAAATAAAACCTCCAATGTGTCTACACAAAATATGATAGGGAATAATGCCTCCAACGTGCAGTATGTGGCACATTGGAAGTATTATATTATAAGTCAAACAACTTGTTTCGTATGTGAGTTGTATTTTTACTACCACCACCTGCAGTCCAAAACTTTTTTATTCCCATAATCCAATACAGATGTCACTATTGATAATGACGTATCCATATATATATTTATATATATATATTTTTTTTACCTCTTTAGAATAGAAAAATATATTAGCCGTATCAGATATTCCAGATTGAATTTTTTTTATATATTTACCCTGGCGTCACCTAATACATATCTACTATTGAAAAATGCTATTTGAAAATGTAATAAGGGTTTGTATTATTTACATACCACGAGTCGTTAATATCAGTAGTCACTATGATAAATAATTCAGATTTTGCAAGAATAAGGATTAATTAAGATTGGTCTTAGTTTCACAATATTACGAGCAACAAATTAATTTTCAAACAGTCCTTATAGACTTCATACATGGCTGGATTTTACGGAACGTGAAAATGTATCATTTGTACCTAAGAAATAATACAATTTAAGAATATTGGTTTTGTATCATAGTCTATCTACTATATCAACAACACATATCGCTCATCATAAAACAATAACTCACATACCACACTTTTGTCAAATCAAGTATTTTTGTGTATTTGTCTTTAAAATGAATAAATTAATTATTTGTGTCTCTTATTCTATTAAAGCAATTACTCTATTCTATTTATTGTAAAGAATCAAGGTATTGTGCAGTTTTTTGCCTCTCTTGTAAAATCTGTGTTACGTGGCTAAGGAAGTATTGTTTTATAATGAGCGATATAAATATGTGTCTCAAAATTTTCAAAATCTTAAATAGGTAACTCGACGAAACTGATTCGTCACAGTTCCCCGGGTTGGAAAAGTTCCAGGTTATAACTAGTGATGGTATTTTAATTGGTTAAAAAATAACCATTACTTGAGATTTGTCTCATTGTATCAATGTTGGTAACTGATTTTTCGCAATTCGACGGGCAACGTATACTAGACAATTGTTATATCTCAGTTATCAATCATTAATACAAATCTTAAATAACAGTGCCATGTTTAACCGGTTAAAATAACAGTTGAACCATCACTAGTTATAACCAATTTTTTTTTGCTTCATTAATTTAATAATCTAAATATAATAACTTTGTTTTCTGTATGTCTGTCCATCTGTCTGCCAGTCCTTAAATTTGTAAAAAGTCTGTAAAATTTGGTGGAAATAAAATTATAGATAATTAAGAGTGTAATTAAGTGTGAATCAGCATGCGTTCAAGCAACATACAAAGGACGAAATTACATGGTTTTGACAATTTTACATTATTATTTTATAACTAACTAACTAACCAGGGGTAGGTAGAGAGGATTGAACGCCACAATCTTCTATCCTAGTACACCACTTTTGCTTCGACCACATTCATACATCTTCTCATACAAGTTCTACGGTTGTTGAGGCTTTTAACAGGGCCATCCTCAAATACTTGTAGTATCTGATCGTGCCAGGTCTTTCCCTCTATTCATGTTGCCTTCAACACTCGCCTCATATATTTTCTTAACCATCCTTTCCTCATACGTTCCACATGACCAAACCATCTCAGTACTCCTTTCTTTATTTTATCTACCACACTACAGCCAGCATTGCATTCATGACTAATTTGTTCATTCCTCACTCTATCGACCAAAGATTTTCCACACGAGCATCTTAGTGACCGCATTTCTACTGCATTCAGTCTACTTTCATTCCTCTTTTGCCAATTCCAGGCTTCACTTCCATACATCAGGGTTGGCACTAGAACGCCATTATGTATCACTAGTCTTGCTTCCTTTGACAGATTCTTATTGGCCATAATTGCATTTAGAGCACCATTAACTTTGTTTATGGCAGTCACTCTCCTTTCGATGTCATTCTCAGCCTTGCAGTCTCTACTAAACATACTTCCAGAATCCACAAACTCGTTCACTTGTTCTAAGCATTCTTTGTTTACAATTACATCACACTTAGTCACTCTTTTTATTATTTTATTATATTTAGTTTTAGGTTTAAGCGAATAGTCAATTTTAAAATAAACAAATGGTTTTCTATGATAGATGTCCCGTGATTTTTCACAGGTGTACGGCTAGTTTGTATTAAATATCATAGAACTATATTCCAAAAATCGCAACATAAAAATAAAATTGTTTTTACTTAATAAAAAAATAAAGATTTCTCCATTAATAAGTACCAACAGAATATAAATTCGATAACTGAAATCAACAGATTTAAATAATTTTTAATGATTATACTACATATTACATTAAAAATTTACTTTATTTGGTGAATTTGAATGATAAAAATAATTAAAACATAAGTATAATTTTAATTTTATTTATAACAATCTAGATTACATATATAAATAAAAGCATTCTCTCAAATAAAATTTGGAAATAAGATATAAAGAAATGGCGATACAATATGAGGATACTGTTGCAACGAGACAGTTTGGGCCAGATCACTTGCTGGAGAAGCCTGTTTTGGTTTTGCGGTTGAGGTGAAGATAGAGGTATTTGATTCTCTTCTGAATATCTCTCCATTTAGTAGGTCTAACGAGAGGAAAAGCGCTGTTGACCAAAAACTTTCTTCTCCTAAGCAAAACCTGTAAGCAAAAGTAAACATTAAATATTCGTAGAAACGAAGACAATTTGTATTCAAAATCAAAATGGGTGGTTAACTCTATTGATTTTCTTGTCAATGGGATGAAATTTTTGTCTGGCAAGAAGACAGTGATTATGGAACACAGAGAACACTGAGCTCAAGAGCAAGTCATCCTCACTCTTATGTAATTCCTATACGACCACTCAAGTCGTGAGAACAATTAGCCAAAAAGAGAGTCTGTTCTTCGGTAAAAAATAATCAGTATTATTAGAATACATCTGCTTCAAATTCAGCATAGTTACTCTTTAAGAGATCTGTGGACATTCTCCATTTCCCCCTCTATGATATTCAATATTAAATTCCAATTGAATTTTGTTCAGATGCACTTGGGAAAATATAGTTCCTTGAAGCATCTCTTACGCAAAAATGACTATTATAAAAATTAGCATAACCATAGTTACTCCACCCTATTTACCACAACTATATTGTTATTATTTAAGATATGTGCAACCACCACCTGAACACCTATTTAAAATTATGGGGAACGTAATTTAAAACGTAAATTATGTGAATACGTTGTACAAATGAATAACATATACAAATAAATTGGTTGCACATCCTTCAAAATAAAATACTGTTAGATGAAAATATCAAACATCACTGTTATTTTTTTCTTTTTTAAGAGTTTATGCAGATACACAGTAAAAAAAATGTGCAAATTTCCAACTTGCTAACAATTTTGTAAACAATCATTTCGGGTGACATTTAAAAGATGGTTTATTAAAAAAATAGTACACTGAAACCCCATTAATTCGAAATTCGCCGTGATTCGAAATTTTTTAAACTCACAAGTCCCAAAATTTTAATTTCATTGTAGACTAACCCCGATAGTTCGAAAACCCCGGTAACTCACAATTCGAAATATTTTATAGCCCCTTTGCGCCATAAATCAGTATATTTTACTTCACATAATTTGAAATTTTACAAAATTCAAAAGAATATTTCGAAAGTGAGAACAAATCTGTCAATATCAAGAATATTTAGTAATAGAAATGTAGTGGTCTTAATATTAGCATAATAAATATCGCGAAATAATTTCCTGAATACATACGTTTTTCAGAAAACAAATTTTTTTTTTCAAGAGTTTTACAATTTTTGGCGAATTTTGCAATAGCATAGCTGTTTTAATTTTTCGAAAAAAATTTAGCCCCTTGCGCCATAAATCAATACATTTTAGTTCACATAATTCGAAATTCCTTTGAAATCTGACGAAATTGAAAAAAACATTTAGATTTTTTCGTCTGCCCTTCGTCTTCCAGGACCTCTTCTGCTCGCGATGTTGCCTTGAATAATGAGATGCGGGATCTCGTACTTGTCTGTATGTCCCATTCCCTGGATGATGTGGCCAAAATATTGTAATTTTCGGGTTTTAATTATTTCAAGGATTTTCTTCCTTTCGCATCCGGATCATAACATTGTCATTTGTAATCCTATCAAGTTTATTTTTAGAAGCCACCTGTAGATCCACATTTCAAATGCGCCAAGTCTATTCAGCATTGTTTCTGTGTAGGTACGTATTCCCAGTTAATCGGGCACATTTTAAAACCATGTATTCACCACGCACTTTGGGTAATTAAATTTTTTTTTTTTTTTTAATTTAATTTACGGTACAAGTACAGATCTTATATATAACATACCAGATTAAACATTTTTTTTAAATACTTGGTAGTCATGTGTGATGATCAGTGAAGAGAATCTCTTGAGTCTGATGAGGAAGCCACAGTTCTTATTTCTTGTTATAAATATAGGTATATAGTGTACAAGTTATTTATTAATACAGTAAAAAGGCAAATTGATAATGAAAGTATAGGAGTTATTTTGAAAAAAGCTACAGGTTTAAATGATTTATGAATTTAAGTTTGATTTTAGGTTAATTTTAATTTTTTTGATTTGCTCTGAGAGGTTACTGATGCATTGTATCTCGATAGGAAAGTTATTATAGTAATTAATGGCTTTATAAATATAGTGATGCTGCATTTGGGTTGTTTTACATTTAGGCATTATGAATTGGTTTCCATTTCTCATAAGTTTGAAATATTCCTGGTTTTCTGTAAGGTTTTTTTCTTTACATATTTTTAATATGCAAACTTGCCTGAAAATATCATCTACGTTTGGTACTGGAAACAATTTAAAGAGATCTTTTGTTGGAAATGTAGATTTTTTTTCAGTATTACTTTAATGATAATCCTTTGTGATATTTTTGCTGAGTTTATGTTTTTCTTATAACAACCTCCCCATCCGATAACACCGTATATGAGTAGAGAGTGAACAATGGCGTAATAAACATTTTTAATAGTTTTTGTACTTAAAATATTTCTTAATCTAACGAATATGTAAATACATTTCCTTATTCTTTTTACTAGTTCAATGATGTGTCTATTCCACTCGAGACGTTGATCAATGATCACACCAAGGTATTTTGTTTCGATTTGATTAATGTACAATTATTGTTAGGTAGTTTACAGTTCATATTACATTTTTGCTCATGGATTATGATTTTGTTGTTATGTAATATATAATACCTGAAACTCATTCCCCTTCACACCCCTGATCCAAGAGGGGATGTTGTAAAGTAACCTGGTGGGGTGCAGTCCGGCTTCGCTGCCCAGGATGTCAATGTAGTCATTCTGCCCAAACAGAGCCCTCTTCTGGGACCATGCCGGAGCTGGTCTAAAACAAACCAAGACAACGTTAACATTTGAAAATAAAATATGTATGAACAAATTAATAAGATACTAAATATACATTTGTTAAAATCGTGAATGTCAATATGATATTTTGTTTGCAAAATAATGATACAGACAGCCAAACATGTGCTTTGATATCCTATCATCGGGCTTATATTAACCCAAACAACTAAAATCAGTATTTTTATATATAGGTATGTTCTTCCATGTATGATAGAGTAAAGAATGAAGATATTAGGAATGAATGTAAAGCTGATCGTAGCATAATACATAGAATAAAAATAGGGTCGCTCAGGTGGTTTGGGCATGTTGAGCGAATGAATGAGGAAAGAATGGCAAGAAAGATATATGATGCAAGTGTTGACGGCGCCAGAAAGAGAGGGCGACCACGGAAGACGTGGCATGACCAGATTAACCAGATACTGGAAGATGGTCCTGTTAGAAGCCTGAACAACCGTCGAGCTTGCATGTGAATATGTATGAATGTAAACGAAGCGAAAGTTGTATGTCAGGACAGAAGAGTATGGCGCTCTATCCTCTCTGCCTACCCCCACGGGGAAACGGCGTGATGGTAAGTAAGTAAGGTATGTTTTTGATGTTCAGTTTCTAGATTTTGTCTCCAGAGGGATGATTAATTAAGATAAAATACAGAAGTCTCATAGAGACAAAACTACTTATATGAGATACATGTATGGAAGTATTTTTATAAGATTGCCCAAAGCTTATGACCTGTATGTGCTGGCTTAAGTGATCACTCTACACAATGCATTACTCAAAATATTCTGAAGTAAAGTAATAAAGTACACTTAGATCCACAAAACAAAACAAACATAAAGAAAATAAAGTAAATTTAAATCAAAATTTATAAATTACACAAATTTTTAAGCACCTGTATTCCTTCATTGGTAGTCTTTTCCCGCTCACTACGTGTGGAAGAGTTCCTTCCTGAAGCAGCTTTTCTTCATAGCCATACCTTCTGATTTTACCCAGAGCCATTCTCTCAGCGTGATATCTTGTCCTACAAATTAAATGATAACAATAGTAGATAAACAGATGAATGCCATCTTAGGACTCAAATGTTGTTCAAAATTTATATAATTTTTCTACAATAAAGTTTTTTTTAAACGACCGACTATTAAGTAGTAGACTAAAAAAATAGGGATATTCTAGTCATAACAATACAAGAATTTTCACGCAATCAAGCAGCATTTATAAAAAATATACGCTACAAATTACTTAATTTCAATATTACTTGTAACTTGTAATTGCCCAGGGCCTGTTCAAGAGTAAATCCGGCCCTGACTATGTAGTATATTATATTATGGACTTAAATGTGAGATGAAATTTTATGTGTATC
>JADDOH010004702.1:0-20320 GCA_016648135.1 Agrypnia vestita
TTAATATTGCTAGTGGCCATTACATATATTACTAACAATATTTTGGTAAAACAGCAAAGATATGAAATCCTACAAAACATTTAAAAAATAATTCAAACGATTCAAAGCTTTATATTTTCATTCTCTCGGAAAAATTTCACCCTTCAATTGAGTTGAAAGTTTTATTTATAATTAAGCCGTACACAGGAGAATTTTAAAAATAGCTTTTCATTTGAATACTCACATAATTGTTATAAAGTTTTAAACCATAATTTTAGAAGTTTTTTTAGAGATAAAATTTGAAAAAATTCATTTGTTTACTGATGTACGCAGTAGAAGGTGTACTTAAAAACTGAAATAAGAACTAACCATCACGCCGTTTCCCTGCAGGGGTAGGCAGAGAGGATTGAACGCCACACTCTTCTATCCTGGCACACCACTTTTGCTTCGGCCACATTCATACATCTTCTCATACACGTTCTACGGTTGTTGCGGCTTTTAACAGGGCCATCCTCAAATACTTGTAGTACCTGATCGTGCCAGGTCTTTCGCGGACGCCCTCTATTCCTGTTTCCTTCAACATTCACCTCATATATTTTCTTAACCATCCTTTCCTCGTTCATACGTTCCACATGACCAAACCATCTCAGCACTCCTTTCTTTATTCTATCTACCACACTACAGCCAGCATTGCATTCACTTCTAATTTGTTCATTCCTCACTCTATCGACCAAAGATTTTCCACTCAAGCGTCTTAGTGACCGCATTTCAACCGCATTCAGTCTACTTTCATTCCTCTTTTGCCAATTCCAGGCTTCACTTCCATACATAAGGGTTGGCACTAGAACGCCATTATGTACCGCTAGTCTTGCTTCTTTTGACAGATTCTTATTGGCCATAATTGCATTTAATGCACCATTAACTTTGTTTTCCGCAGTTACTCTCCTTTCGATGTCATTCTCAGCCTTGCCGTCTCTACTAAACATACTTCCCAAATACACAAACTCGTTCACTTGTTCTAAGCATTCGTTGTTTATAATTACATCACACTTAGTCACTCTTTCGTCTCTCTCGAATACCATCACTTTTGATTTGCTGACATTCATCAAAAGTTCACTCTGCATGCATACATCGTATATGTATATGGATAATTGTATGAAAGAACTGAAGGATCTAGAAGTTGGAGCGAAAATGGACGGACTCACCATATCCTGTCTGCTATACGCAGACGATGCAGTATTAGTGGCTAACAGTGAAGCTGATCTGCAGTGCTTGGTATCCAGGATGTCTGAAATAAGGAAATAATTATATATTAATTATGCTCAAAATAAAAGTTTGGAGACAACAAAAAAACACAGCTGGAGAGAGACTAGAACCTCAAACTCACGGACTGCAGCGCTGAGACCAGACAATACAGCCATCATTGCTTCTCCGCAGCATGTCAAAAATATGCTATACGAGATTAAATGAATGGTAAATATACTTTAGATTAAATGAAATAAATTAATGATTCGCAGCTTAGTTAAGAACTATTAATTTACATTTGACATTTGACAGTTTTGTATAATTATAAATATATAATATTTAAATTATGTTCTGTGATCTTTCACGAGTGTACGGCTAGTGTGTAATCTATACCTATAAATATCAATGTCTGTCTGTCTGTTCTCTATACAAATCTACACCATTTGTCCGATTCAATTCAAATTTTGCCTACTTATTCGTTAGGACCCGGCAGAATACATAGGCAACAATTCCCTCCTGGACATCCTATCCATCCCAGCCTAGATTAAATGGAAACATTGTTTTTATTAGAGTCTTTGCAAAACAATGGAAACTTTGTGTCCCCCCACAAACTTATTTTTAACTAAATCCTTAAGCCAAGCAACGCCGGGTACAAACAGCTAGTATATAGTATATTTTTGATGGGCATCGGAGAAGCAGTGGTGTCGTTAGTGCATTCAAACTTTGAGCCTTTCTCCGGCCGTGTAATTTTTTTTTAGCCGTGAAGTCGAATGACATAATTATATTTAGATATTACTGGAACACTAATTTCAAGTGCATTTCGTAGTCTCGCATTTTCACCACATGTCCCGCTACAAAATGCACGCTGTGCATTAGGGTGGGCCACTGTTGTATGAAAAAAAAAAAGATTTCTATTAGGCACAGCAAGAAAAGGGTGCCAAATGATGTTTTTAGCTCACTTATAAAAGTTCATTACAATGGGATATCATCTTCTGCCTCCGGATTGACTTTAACACTAGGTTTACGGGCATTTTTATATAGCATATAAGGCATATGCCTATCTCTACGGTACCCGTCAAATTGACGGATGCATATAAGTACTTCGTTTTTTCGTATTAAATGATTTATTTAACTGAAGTTCTCAATTGTTCAATTGAAATGGTTTAATTCTTTTTTATAATACAACGCGCTTCTATTTCTGTGCAGTCTTTGATATGTTTTAACATGCGCGTATCAATTATTAGTTCGAAGGCAGTTCGCACATGACCCGACATCACATAGGGTAGTCTACCGCTGGACCCACTTGCTTCAAAGCCCATCCATTGTGTTCCATCGACAGCAAGAAGTTCTGTTGTATTGCTTTTGGAGGTGAATGACATTTTCTCGGAGTCGGTGCTTGAGGAAATGCGCATTCTTTTTTTACCAAGATCTGGAATATTTTCTTCTTCTGATGACTCTTCTGTCATTTCGCTGTCGAAAGATTCGGAAGTCTCGGATTCATGTTCACTTTCACTTTTAAATGCTCTTTATTCAGAGCTAGTACCGGAATGTTCTTCATCGATGTTAGAAATTTCTATCAATAATTCCAAATGCTTTCTTGATTAGTTGTTAAAAATGGTTGAAGATAAAATTAATATTATTGCAAAAGTAATTAGTAATTATTAGAAAATTACAAATTAAAAATTCTTACAATAAATAGATTTTTTCTTTGCAAATATTTATACGCATTGCTAAAATTTTAAAACTTGATATACTTCAAGTTTTCTTTCTTTCAAATCTTCACACGCAGACTACAATACTAAAACTGAAGATTGTCATATGGTCAACATTGCCAGAAATCAACCTTCGAAGAGACCTTTTTTATTGCCCCATAAATCATAATGCTCCAGATGCGTTACGCAGCGCATAAGTTCTTGTAATTTGTGTTTGAAACAAAAACATCGATGGCATTCTTTCTTCATTGCTTCACACAAATTGTAGAAATATGATTATGTTGTTTCAAAAGTAATAATTTCACAAATGGGACCAATTCAAAAGGGATATTTTTTAAACTACCAAATCCGTCAATTTGATAGGTATAAAGCAACAAGATTTTCAAAAATAAGAGGTTTCCGAAAAAAAAAAAAACGGTAAATATATTTGCACTGATCCATTATAAAAAGTCATTAAAAAAAATCAGAAAAAATTTCTGCCCGTGTACTAAAATTTACAAAGCAAATCGGAAATCCGTCAATTTGACGGGCGCCGTAAACCTAGTGTTAATTACTTAGAAAGACCACCAGATCTTGAATCCTGAACTTTCTATGCCGCTAGACAGTAATAGTGACGATATACAATGTCGATTGGATTCCATCACGTATTACCATTTTAGTGACGCATCTGTTTTTTCCTATAGAAGTGACCATCTTTTTAATTACAATGTTTCTTAAAAATCTTTGAGTAGTACCCACTAGGTGGAGTTAGGACTTAGTGTAGTGATGATATTTTGACCGATTCCACAATAAGCGTTATATGAGATTTGTAAGTGATTGTATAGATGATTGGTAACTGATTTTTCATGATTCAACAAGAAATTATGTGTAATATCTAAATATGTATCAGATATATGTCCCTTACCAGACATTGATATAATCAGATACAAATCTCTAATAACTGTACCACGAATACCCTGCTAAAATAACGATAAATATATCTTTAAACTACCAAATCCGTCAATTTGACGGGTGTCCGTAGAGATAGGTATAAAGCAACAAGATTTTCTAAAATAAGAGGTTTCCGAATAAAAAAAAACAGTAAATATATTTGTACAGATCCATTATAAAAACTCATTTTAAAAAAATCAGAAAAAATATCTGCCTGTTTAGTAAAATTTACAAAGCAAATCGGAAATCCGTCAATTTGACGGGTGCCGTAAACCTAGTGTTAAAGAACATATATTTTGGAAAAAATTTGACGAGTCTTTACAACAAGATTTAAAAAGTAAAAAATGCATAAAAAGTTAAATAATAATACGAAATATACTTATACGAGTTAAATTTATTTATTATAAGTAAATGTTTACAAAATGGCATTAATATTATTATTTTTTATAATGTTCGAAACAGCCGAAAAATCCTTCATATTATCGAATTTCGGCATGGCTTTCCGAGATAATATTTGGTTTTTTTATGATGCCTTCTCTCTCAGATTTTTTGCACAATGTGGCTGAAGCTTCTGTTACAGTCTTGACTGCCCTTTCAACGGCTTTTTTGCAGCATGGCAGACGTAGTAATGAGAGTTCTCTTTCTGCTTTTTGGACGACAAACAGTTGGATGTTTTCGTCAGGTATGGATTTCAATATTGATGGATCGGATATATTCTCCTGCCAGTCAACGAGATCTGTATAAGACAATGCATTGATGAAACAAGTCAGTCAGCATTGCAATTAATAAATTTTCAGGGTGTGAATTAATTACAGATTCTATTATGGCTTACAGTTCTGTGGACAAATATCTTATTGCAGTGATGAGTTTGTAGAGGTGCCGTGCTCCATCTTTACAGGAAGGGTGAATATTTATAACACACCATGTTGGGGCGTAAGCCTTGACAACATAGGTAGCAAAAATTACTAAGTTTTTAGAAGGAGATTCCATCGAAACATACAAACGCAGAATTCGATTAGGACGAGTTAGCTATCGGGCGTGAGACATTTTGCCTGGCGATTTGTTAACTAAATCCTTAGGAAACATGCCTGTTGAAATCGCTGAGACTATTCAGAATAAATACGTTTGGTCAGTGCTAATACCTTCAACAGAAAACTCGGGTAACTCTGTTGAAATACGTTGAAATCGAATAATGGGCCTATGTCTTTACCGATTCTTCGTGAAAATATTTTGGGTCCTGATGTGCTACCATCAATATGTAGAAAAAAGTGCCGGAATGGTACTTCATTCATATGAAGTAGGCAGATAATCCACTGCAACGGTTTACCTAATCTATTTTCAAGCAGATGTATGACACCTCCATATTTACCAACGTTCACGTTAGTTCCATCATGTGCAATAGCCACCAAAGACTTCATAGATATTTCTGATTTCAAAAAAATCGGTGATTGCTTGGTTTTGACATTTCGGTGACACATGGTTTGGACATTTCGATGTGTCAGAAGCTGGTGCAATATAACCCCAGAACTATGAAATACGCTCTTCAAGAACACTGTGTCTGTATATTTTTCCAACCTTTTCGGATATAATTAAAGTTTCATCTTTCCGTCCATCAAAATATAAAGCAGATATTTGGAGGACTTTGCCTTTTTCTGCGGCCAATTTTCGTGCTATCGTGCATTTCCAGTGAAGCTTATTTTTATCAACTGAAGTAATAGCTGCCCCGGCCCTGTCTAATACCCCGTATCTATCACACATTCTTGAATGTAAAGTGTAAAATTTAGATATTCTGTGATATTTATAGCGGTAGGCTTTTCGACTATATCGACAGGAGCCACTGATATTTTGGATGTGTAGCTGGAATACATTGTCACTACCCGATAGACTAGATTCAAATAAAGTAAGCGCATTAAGCTTCGCTGTACTTTCTTTTTGAAGCCGAAACTGTGATTTTTGTCTGAGCATTTTCCTTTTTAACTGTTATTTTATTCGTTGTCACAATATCTAAGGTTTTTATAATCATTCTTCTAGTGGTTCCTTGGTCGATTAGGAATCTTTTCTCTCTCACTGATACACTTTTGTATCTGGAGCAAATGCAAACGCATTCTTAAATATTCTTACACTTACAGAACGAAATGTCAAACAATATTTAACTGCTATGGTAAATTTCTTCTTTGGTATTTGAGGGTGGTTTTTCAAATATTTTTGAATTTCAGATGATACCTTTTCAACATCACTTTTCCTCGTTTTTTTTAGACAGTGGGAATAGAAGATCTTGACTATATTTCTTCAATTTTTGCAATGACAATATTCTTCTATTTCCTAAGTAAGTGGTTATTAGTTTCATTATCACGTTTTATCTTATGCCGATTCCACTCAGAACTTTATAACATCTTCATAGGTTGGTACTTTTAATATCACTTGAATCACCAAACAACGGACATATCCGCTTTGGACGTGTACGAACCATACTAGAAATAAGGAAAGCGAGCCCGACACAACCTCGCCTAATTGTGGCCAGAGCTATACTGACACTGACTAAATACGTGAACAGGGAACACGTACGCCCTAGGTGTTCCTCGACTCTCCCACACTCAACCCACTAACCCCTCGTACTCGCAATCATGATATACATTGTCTGTACTTGAAGAAAGTTACGTTTATAGGCTGGAACCCTAATGAGAACATATCTCGAAAAAAAAAAGAAAAATCATCATCAATCCAGAGGCAGTTAGACTTATCAGAATGTAATGATTTTTTACCATTACCATTAGTTAGTTTGAGACCATTTGGGTTCTTTTTATCATTGTGCCCATTAAGAAATGACAAAAAAAAGACTTGGCCCGCCCTACTGTGCATACACAGACTCTGTTATGATAAAAAATTTACCCTCATTGTGCCAAAAGAAGGTAACTTCAAAAAAAATTGTTCACACTTTTTAAGTATTAAAATGAATAGTTATTTTTAAAATACTCTTGTTACGGCTTAATTATAAACAATAAATAAAAGATCAATATGATTAGTAAATTCGAAATGCTTTAAATCAGTCACCCTCTAGTTTTATTCATGTTATTCTTTCAACTTTTTAATCTGTCCCATTATTTTCATTGATATTATAAAATATGGCAAATGTTAGAATACACTCAAATGTTCAAGGGAATGATTATAAAAACGGCTTTGTAATGAGTGAGTGTGATATTGCAAGAATTTGTTTGTAACTCTTGTACTGATATAAGATATTTATTTATAATTCACAGTCGGCATTACCACATAGGTACTTTAAAGATTTTATTGAATACTTTAACATAAAAATTTGTAATTTTATATAAAAGTAGGGCAGTGTGATTTATTTCTTGTAGTGTATGTAATACAAATTTTACATATCAAAATTATTAGAATTCAAATATGTCTTGCATATTTTACATGATTTAAACTGAAATTTTTTAAACTAAGTATTAAAATATTATGTATTATTTTTTAATTTTTCAAAAATTAATAGTAAAATATTGTTATTTTCTTAATTTAAATGTTTTATTAATTTATTTTTTTTTGGGTATTTAACTTATCCCTAAGTTTAATTTGAAGCATAAAATTTAAATTAGAAAATGAATATATTATATTATGGAAATTGTTCCAAAATTCTTATTATTTTCATGGATATTCTTATTCATCTACATTTAATCCCGGATTTTCCCATGATAAATTAACAAAATCATAAAATTTTGAATATTTAACGAATTAGCTATGTGATTGTGTAAAATTATTTGATATTTAATAATAAATAATTGCAATTAATCAATCATTAACTGAGTAGGTAATACTTTATCAAACATTGAAATCTGTCTTAAATTTTAAGTAGATTTGTGCTTTTATAAAATATGTAAAAATGTACCTCACATATGAGAGTATGTGGCCGACAATAACATAGTTTTCAATAAAAAATATTCCTCAAAAAAATATTTTAATTTTTATTTCGTAAATTGTCAAATTTTCTGAAGGGCTGAACTTTCACCTAGTCGGCTCTGTTCACCGAAAGTCTCATTTTACTCACTCACACCAGAGACACGAAAGGTATTGACAACACAAAACCAAAATAGTACCATAGAAACCTCGACTGATGTGAGATTGGCCATAATTGGGAATGAAATGTAAGGATAAAAGTAGTGTAATCACATCCATTGGACCTAAGCCATGTATTCACTAGGGGACAAATCATCATTCAAACATTCCGCGCGGCATGTCGCATCAACATCTACGCTCATGTTTCGGGGACAATGACGCGGTCATTTGACGTGTACACACGGGAATCACATATCACTTGTCGCGGAAGTGTCGCCCAAAAGGGTTATGATGATTAGTGCTGCGTATCTGTTTATTCTAACGAGTTTATCGAAACGTAAGAGCAGAAAAAAGTGGTGGGTGCGAAAGTATTTACTGCAAAGGAAAAGAAGAATGGATATTCTATGATATTTTTGAATGTCTGATGGATCATTTGTCAATTTCATTTGAATGACAACAACTGATTTTGAAAAATTATTACAAACGTTCGGGTCT
The DNA here is from genome assembly GCA_016648135.1 of Agrypnia vestita. Lineage (NCBI taxonomy): Eukaryota > Metazoa > Arthropoda > Insecta > Trichoptera > Phryganeidae > Agrypnia > Agrypnia vestita. The sequence continues at coordinate 8,421 of JADDOH010004702.1, forward strand.
TCCATAGCCAAGCAAGACACAATATTACGGAACGCTGTTTTATATCATATCATATAGCATATGTAACTGTAGCGCATGCGTCTTAGCTTGTCAACATACCATGTGGTACTGATGCGCCGTACGATGTACTCGCTCGGGAACCGTGCACATGGCAACGTTGCCGTGGCACGTAGAAATGTCGCGCTATCTTGCGCACGACATCGCGGAACAGTGCATGACGTTGCAGCGTCACGTAGACTCTATGCCGTGCGTGATGTTGAGGGACAATTTGTCCCCTAGTGAATACGTGGATTTTTTCCTCTGTGGATTCAAAGAATAATCATAAAAGATATTTATTAATATTTTTACAACATTTAGATATACATGGTTATTTGGAGAACATTAATAACCTCGCAGGACTATATTCCTGCCTTGATTATGAGTAGAAAATATTCAAACAATCATGACCTATAATATCAATAGTTATGGAGATATGCGACATCAAAATTTGTATTTTTTTCAATATTTTTGACTTATTTTTTGTAAAATGTTAGACTATCATTACAGTAACTTATATAGAATACGAAAAATTCATTCCCTTTAATACAAATCAAATAATATAATAAAATTAGAATCCTTACAGAATACCTTAGAATTAGTTCATTCTGGAAAAATAAAAGTCTACCTTCACTGACCAACAGCTACAAGACTTTACAGACATACAGCTAACAAAATTTTGAGACAAAATCTCACCCCTATATTCCTCTTCCTTCCAATCCCATAGATTCATTACCAAAATAATACACGGAAATCAAAACAATCCACAAGCCGAAAGAGACTTCATTAATATTATAAGATCAATATGGTTAGTCGAATAGCGATCAACTTACGGTACAGCGGATGCGTAATTCACCCGTTTTTAAAAGAACAAAAAACGGACAAACCTCTCGGTTCGCATCGAATCGGTGCGGTAGAATGGACTGTAATAGGCGGGTAATTAATTACGGGTTTCGTAATTCACGAAAGATCCTCAGCAATGCTCTGCAAAATCCCAATAATAATAATTTCGTTGTCTGTCTGTCCGTCCCCATAACTTCGTGTAATGTCTGTAACTTCTTTATAATAAAATTGATTTATTTTTATTACGTTACTAAAATTTGTCACCTTTGTTAATTTTTTTTTCGAAAAATAAATAAATACTTATTCCTTAGGAACCAACATGTAAAAGTACCGTCATTTTTGACGGGGTACAGCTAGTTTATATTCTAGAAGTGGTTAAAAGTAGAACAGCGTAACCAAGACAACTGAATGATATCCCCTCTGGACGACGCCTACCGGGAAGACCACCAAAAAGATGAAGGGATAGCTGGACCTCGTCATCCCAGAAGGCGTAGTTTTCTGTAGCGTACGAGACAGTGTTTCGTTGTGTTAGTATTTATACCCGTAAACACCGACACAGCGAAACAACTTACGAATACTAATTTGATTGTTTTACTTAAGTGGAAAGAGATCTTCAGGTATTTTTTAGTGCAACGTATACAATATTAAAACACTTTTCTTTCCATTTCATATAAATGATATTGTTTATGCTGTTTCTTTTTTAATGGAGAAGAATCTGAAAAATCATCCCATACCTTTCTAATTTATTGGTTTATAGTTATATTTTCTTTAAAATTCTTACTACGCAAATTGTGATGTTGTCGCTGCTTCAAAATTGGTATCTTACTAAATTCTGTCAAAAAAATATTATTTCTGCCGTTCTTTCTGATGTTCCAATATTTATAAATATTCATGTATGAGGTATGTATATACAATCAAACACTATGGTCTTTGGCTGGGAGATGAGTGTTGTTATTACCAGGTGCAGCTGGTAGTTTCAAATTACCTACATATCTGTAATCGAAACTTCTGATTCATCAGTACTGCATAGACATTCTGAAATGAATGTGTGAAGTGAATCTTGGGTTTCTGCTAGCAGCTAAACTTTCTCATTATCCAACAATGAGGATATTTTTAAGACATATTTCTTTTTTAAAAACTGATTCCATTTCCTTTGGAGATCTGACTACGACATTTTATTCTGACAATAAATATCGTAAAAGTGCACATGGCCACAGTGGCTTTTAGTTCTAGGCAATGGAAAACTACCTCCTGTTGAAGAAAAGTATGAGTCATCAGTGCTCTCCCAAATGATAGTGTATTTCAAAATGTTGTACAAAGCATATATAATGGAGCGCATTCCGTAGCAGATGTTTCATGCGTAAACATGCAATTTTTTGCCCAAAGAACGAACACGTTTAGGCCCAGTTGTTTCAAGTTGGATTAAAGTAAAAGTTCGTTTAAAGCATAGATTTTTACGAAAACGGATCATTTGATTGATGAGGAATACAAAAATCCATGCTTTAAATGAACTTTTACTTCAATCTAAGTTGAAACAACCGGGCCTTAGTTGGCTTAGATGTATTGGGATGATTAGAAGGTCTAATGTTTACATGCAATTCGATTGATAGTATTATTTATGATGAAGGTGGTTTAGATACAAACAGTTTAATTTCCCAAGGTGAATTTTCAAACAGTATAAATCCTAATGGTTTTCCACTGCACATATTAAATCTGAGAGTCGGGGAAACTATTCTTAGAAATTTATCCGTTGGTGACGGCTTATGTAATGGTACACGAATGGTTGTAAGAAACATTAGTAATCATATTGTGACAATCTCTTTTCCACCCCCTGGGCGCGTGCCTCAATCAATAACAAATAAAAACCAATATTCAAATTTAACTAGATTTTATAAACATAGACCCAGATTTTCTCACCTCGGCAACTTCGAATAAGCAAGAATTCGACTTTTAACATTCGCCACACTTTCGATGCGCGGCGGCATTTCCGGCCACCATGGCCATTGCAACGGGAAGACCGAGAAACGTCAGACGACCCGGCCCACCTGCCTCCCCGGCGGTAAGAATTTCTCTTGTAAAGATGCCTATTATGACACACGTAACCATTTGATTGTATTTGAGTGGATTGTTGCTAATCTCTTTTCTTTTCTTTTTCTCATGTAATCTTTTTCTTTTTCTCATGTAATCCTCACAGGGCGGTCCCATTTGGGTCAAAATATGGATCATCCGCTGCTGTAACAAGATTGATACAACGGCGTCACGGGCAGAGCGTCTCAAGATGGCAGGGAGACTTCATAGCCGAGATCTGCGGAGGCCAACAAACTGGTTTCCCGCCTCCCAGACGCACAATTCCTGAGTTACGAGACGCTGAGGAGAAATTCTGCGAGCAACGCCATATAAAGTAATAACTTCTCATTATTTTAATAAGTCCTGGTCCGGAGTGCCTTCTTCAACTTTAAAGGATGAATTCAAATCTCCCTCCGTGCTAAAATGAAGGTCCCACAAATTAAATAATCATCAGAACAACCTGGTCATCGCGTGCTTCAGCTCTACGAAACATTTGAGAACTTTTAACCTGTTAACCGTGATTGTGCAATAAAATTCTTTCTCTCAGATTTAAACAATTATAACCTAAAACTAGTAAAATGTTCCATTTATCTTGTATCAAATCTCATCTTGTTTTAACGATCCAGCACTTGGCCATACGCATTATTGTGGTCTTTAAAAAAAACTATTATATTTCTATGGCATATTGGCAAATATAACATTCTTAATTATTTTTCATTACCAGCAATAGAGAAGACTTCCTTTTATTTCACTAAATTATAATCAAACCCTTGTTAAATATTTCAGTACCATTCTTTATTATTCTTCTTCTTCTTCTTCTTTACCATCTTCATTACCAGCAATAGAGAAAACTTCCTTTTATTTTACTAAATTATAATCATACCCTTGCTTATTGTTTCAAACATTCTTTCTTTTATTTTAACAAAAATTATAACAACTCTTTTGCCTATTGTTTCAATAACATTTTTGATTATTTTCTATATTGCCAGCAATATAAAAAAACCTTTCTTTTATTTTTACAAAATTATAACAACTCTTTTGCCTATTGTTTCAATAACATTTTTGATTATTTTCTATATTGCCAGCAATATAAAAAAACCTTTCTTTTATTTTTACAAAATTATAACAACTCTTTTGCCTATTGTTTCAATAACATTTTTGATTATTTTCTACATTGCCAGCAATATAAAAAAAAACTTTTCTTTTATTTTTACAAAATTTCAACTATACTTTTGTCTACTGCTTTATAACTAGGGATGGGCGTTGAATGGACGGACTAGTAGAAATCAACCATTGACGTTGCGTCGACGGTTTACGTTTATCACATGGACTAGTTGAATTCGTAGACGGTGGACGATTCGAGATTCAACGTAGTGCAAAGCAATGAGCGAGAGCAAGACAAAACGTCTCCGTTTATTTCTCTCTCATCTCTCGCTGTCGACTTGTAGACGCCATAGATGGCTCGACGGGTAATTTCATTTCAACACTAAAGTACACGACCATAGAGCGCAGATCTGTGTACACGAACTACGACAGAGACTTGAAATTTGAATGCATGCGTAGGATGAGATAGGCTTAATAAGCTATTATCTATTATTTTTTACTTGATTTGTGCGATGTGCACGTGCGACGTTTCGGTGAATTCCCAATTTTGCACTGTATAAAATAAAACAATTCTGTTTAATTATTTTATTTTTTATTGAACTAATATTTTACTGCTTACACCTGTTATTGTTGTGTATACCTACTTTTTTCTTTATTATATATAAAAAGAAGTATATAAAACAATATGTAAAAGCCTATAATGTGCGTAAACAAATAAATAATAAAATATTTATTTTTACATATAAGCACAAGTAGCGGTTTTACTTTCCCCGAAACTATATTCCTTCAAACTTCTTTAAATTTTAAAAATTAACGTAATAAAAATAGCCAACAGTTGAGCCGTCGAGCAGCGTCGCGTCGAACCGTAGACAGTTGACCATTGTCCCGATGTTTAGGTAGAACGTCCGCGACGTCCGCGTAACGAAGTTGACGCGTCAACTAGTTGACGAATTCAACTAGTTGATCGTCTCGTCGATGGACGAACGTGGACGGTCTCGTTTCGTCGACGGTAAATACGTCGACGACCCATCACTATTTATAACATCCTTTATTATTTCTTCACCAACAGCAATAGAAAACTTTTGATTTATTTTTAAATAAAATTATACAGTAAAACCCCGTTAATTCGAACCCCGATAATTCGAAATTCGCCATAATTCGAAATTTTTAAAAATTGTAAGTCCCAAATTGTGAATCATAGTAAATTAACCCCGATAATTCGTAATTGGAAATATTTTTTAGCCCCTTGCGCCGCAAATCAATACATTTTAGTTCGCGTAATTCGAATTTTTTTTGAAATATGACGAAATTGAAAAAATATTTCGAGTTTTTTCGCAAGTGAGAACAACAAATATGTCAATATCGGATACTTTGAAATGTCGCGATCTTTGTATTAGCATAATAAACATTGCGTTTTCGAAATGATTTCTTGAAATATGAAAAACAGAAATTTTTCACAAAATTAATGACTTTTTCATGAATTTTACGATTCTTGGCGTATTTCGCAATCAATTCACGGTACTTTTTTTTTTTTTTGTTTTGGGGAAAATTAACAGCAAAATAACAATCTTAAAAATATGAAATAATGGTTTTTACAATTATGCCAATTACAAATTTTCCACTGAATATAAAAATTTACTTTAACTTACTTTAATAGCGAGTGGAGAGGGTGGAGGGGAATGTGGGACGGGAATACTTTATGAAATGGCCCTTTTTTATACATATTGTGTCACGATCCCTAAAATTGGGGAATCCTGTGTATACTTTCTTCAGTTGGCTGCCTTGACATGCGGGATAGTTTAGTTTGCGGCATTTGCGCTAATCCTCATACCTAAACGCGTTTTAAATTATTTTTCGTGTTTTTAAATTTGTCTTTAGTTCGATTTTTTTCTAATCACTGTGTGTTTGTGTTATTAAAATATTAAATTTTCTTTGTAAGATGTTTTTAGTGACTTATCTTATTGTTTTACGTATTTATTGACAATTGTTTTTCTAGTAACCGTGCATTGTTGGTTTGAGCCAGAAAAAAGGAGGAATCAGAAAGTTAAACTCGTTTGGAGATTGAAGAAGCGTTCCATAAATTCAGGTATAATAAACATTTTTGATTATGGAAAAAAAAGGTTTTTTCGCAAGTGAGAACAGCAAGTACAGTCTGTCAAGAAAGTCTTGACAAATAATTGAGGGCGCTGCTATCGTTCACATGGTAACACTATTTAAAGATTAACTGTGTTAAAGTAAAACACTGTAAGCGAAAAATTTTTCTTAATTATTTTCTTGTTCCTTTAAAATGATTTTTTATCAACCTATAAGACACAAAAGTGTTACATACTTTACTTATTTTTACTTCTAGACATACAAAACTTCCAGCAAATTATAAATATTAGAACATACACTAGTATGGCTGTCTGTATCCGACTGCGGTCATGTCATCTAGTGTGATTTTATATAATATAATTAAATGAAATAAATTGATTAAGGGAAAAATAAAAGAGATATAATTATTGTAATATAAAAGTATTTAATAAAAACATTAAGTTAAAAAAACACAGTATAGAAAAAATATTACTACTGCTCTATTCCATTAATACTGCTCTATTCGAAGAGCATTTTTTGTATGAAAATCCTATGCTGATTAAAATTTTTCGCAAAAGTTCATGGCTTCCTTCAAAATTTAAATCGCCCCGTACAACTTGCAACAAACTTCTCAAAGTGGGCACCTCTTTTTTTACTGTATAAAAAATGCACTTATGCCTTTGCCTTATGGCACAGATGTCAAAATCATCCAATTCTTTTTTGGTCGCTCTTTCCTGTGTTTACCCGGTGTTGTAAATTTGCCTCGGGTTGTATTTCCCTCCTTGACAATTCTTCTTACAGAACTCAGGATGTGCCTGAAAAAAAACATTGAAATTCATGAGCAACACATTAATTTATTTTTCTAGAATCAGTTTCAGAGTTACTCAGTTTAGCTACTTATCACACTCCCAATGAGCTGATGCTAATGTTCGGCAATATATTTTTGTATTTTAAGTATATTAAATAGATTAGATATGAAAAAAGGAGAAAATTGAAAAGTAATATTATGTCGTAGTAGTGATACGCTTCGTCTAACCTAAATGGCGCTTACCGTGTTTTGTTCCTTGACCGTCACTACAATCTGTCATCTGTCATTTATTAGATACATTCGAAACAAATTAAATACCCTAGAATGTAGTCTAATAGACTTGTTATACATTTAAATGTTAAAATTAATCAAGAAAAAATAATTTAAAGTATAATGAACACAGTACTTACCAGTCATTTGAGATCTTCGCTCGAAAACATTATTGATGTCACATGATAGCTTTCCGGCTTCAGACTCCGCCAAACAATGCGTATACACACTAAAAATTATCCGCCTAGATCCACTACGAATTGTTTTACTCATATTATTGTTTTTAAAGTCTTTCAACGTTAAAAAATATTAAAAACAAAGAATCCACCACTTCTTAAATTAACCTCAACCCAAAACAACACAAGAAAATGACAAGAATGATGGAACTGCTAGTATTGCCAGTAAAATAATTTTTTGTTTCTCAGTTTACCCACGATCAAGACTTTATTGACAGACTGTATGTCAAACGCGATCTTTGCCGCGATCAACATAATAAATATTGCGTTTTCAAAGTGATTTATTTAAATATAAACATAAATTTAACAAAATTAACTGTTTTTAAGAGTTTTAGGATTTTTGGCGAATTTCACAATCGCACCGCGATTTTTTTTTTGTACCTAAAATTTCGAATTAACGTGGGCCCCTATAATTCGAAATTTATTTTTTGGGTCCCTTGAATTTCGAATTAACGAGGTTTTATTGTACCATAGCTTAGTGTTTTATAACATAATTTATTATTTCTTCACTACCAGCGACAGAAATAAAACTTTCTTTCATTTTATTCTTTACAAATTATAATTATACAGTTGCCTGTTGTTCATGACATTCTTCATTATTTTATCAGCAAAAAAACTTTACACTGTTTTACAAAATATTAATATTCTTTACTTATTGGTCCAGAACATTTAGTTATTATTTTTTTCTTCATGACCAGCAATAAAAAAACTTGTTCTTTTCATCTTCACAAAATACGTCTATGAAAACCAATAAATAGTACCTGATTCTAACCTAAGATGTACTCTTTCATTTTTGATATGTCACCTTGAGCACCCTAAAGTAAAATAACCAAGCAGACTCCGAAGGAAACACCACGAATTTTGACTTTTGTCTAGCCGGTACAACAATGGCCTGGGGCGTCTCCATTCCGCCGTAGGGGTTATAATGAAGATGCACCCCGAGATGAAGATGAAGATGCACCCCAGGATCCACCGTTGTAATATATTGCAAACAAAAATTATTACAAGTGAAAAGCAGGGAACATTACATTTTACAAGCAGTTGAGCGATTGGTTATCGTTGATTGCTTGCTGCTAGGCCCTGCGGTTGCACTTCTACCTGAACCGGTATTTACCCAAGGACATTGAAGGTGACCCACCACATACCCTGGGCTGTTTTATGCGCCGAAGCGTCCATATCAACCCAACACATTCGCCGCCTGGTTGGCATTATTTTATGCTAAAGCGTCCTCTCCGCCCGGCCTTGCGTCCCAGCATTACAAGAAGCAAGACCGGGCGAGTCGGTCGCGCAAAACCTTCAATGTCCCATGCTAAAAGTCTTTATTTTTAAAAGAGGTTTTACAAAATTACAATAAAAGAACATCTATAAACTAAAAAATACAACATAAGAACACCCGAGGAGACATCGCACGGGACAAAAATAAATCAACACCCCTCCTTGGAGGGAAAGGGACAAAACAAAAATAAAAACATGTAGCACTTGTGCCAGAAAAGGTAAAACCACCGGTATGACACCGATCAGGAGAGACAACGTAAAATTGACAAAATATGATACAAAACAGAAAGATAACATGGTTGTGCAAATAAAATGGAAAATAACGATAGAAAACACAATGAAATTAACAAGAATGTAAAGAGAAAATAGAAGTAATAAACAGAAAAAGTGAAATTGCAAGATTATTAAAAGAAAACAAAGAAAGACCAATGTAGGGCAGCATGGTCAAGGGTACATCAGGACCACTGAGCAGGACCCCTCAGGATTTCCCAACGGGTCACCCAAATTCCCACGAACACTTTAAAAAGTCTGAAGTTATCCTCACAACTCACAAGGTCGGCATTTGTAAGACGCCGACCTGTTCCATGTGGCCCATTTATGCCCTCAATCAAAGCTTCTCTTGCATCCCTCATCAAAGAACAGTCCCACAGGATATGTCCCGGAGTCTGGGCCACACGAGCACAGACGCACCAAGGGTGGGTGGAGAGCCCAAGATCATGTAACTTAGATCTGAACTCTCCATGACCCGACAGCAGCTGTACTGTGTGGTGGTTCAGTGTGGGGAAATACCCTTCGGAATCCTTTCTTTCTTTCACCGCCACCCTCGGGAAGAAGCTGTGGGTCCACCTCCCGGTGGTAGCGGCATCCCATCTTTCTTGCCAAACTTCGATCGTGATCCGTCTAATCCTTCTGTCCAACTCCTGGAACCGCTCGTTTTCCAGGCGCCTGAGAGTCCTACCGAAGTAGTCAGTTTCCAGACCCCGCCTAAGTTTACGGCGCGCGCAGGTCTCCAAAACCTCCAAGTCTGCAGGGAGCACCCCCGCTAGAACCGGGAGGGCCTGACTAGAAACCGTCCGGTAGGCCCCCGTCAGCGCCAGCAACGGAACTCTCTGCCCACTATTCAGAGCTGCAGCGACAACCCTAATCCGGAGCCTATGCGACCAGACCTCGGCTGCATACGTGACCTGAGCCACATAAGTAGCCTTGTAAACTAGTCGCATAGCCGGCGAACGGATGCCCCAGTCCGCAACACTCATCCGCTTCATGGAAGCAAAGAAGACCCCCGCACGGTCGGAGATGGTCTTGACATGAGCCAGAAAGGAGCCCGACATGTCAAAGGTCACTCCTAGATACTTAACTTCTCTTTCAAATTTTACAGTTATTCCATCCACTTTCAAAATCGGATTCCTAACCTGACTCAAGCCACCCTTCATCTTCAGAGCAACCGTTTTCGAAGGCGCCAGAGCTAACTTGTTTCTTTTACACCAGTCAGAAATCATCGCAATTGACCTATTACCCTTTTCCTCTAATTCTCTTCGAGTCTGTCCAGAAATGAGCAGGAGAGCATCATCCGCGTAGGCTATAGTCGTGCATTCCACCGGTAGCGGAAGCAGTAACAGGTCGTCAAAGAGGATGTTCCACAGAGTCGGTCCTAGAACCGAACCCTGAGGGCAACCCATGTCCAGAGGCCTGGTGCGGGATAATCCACCATAGCTGAGGGTCACGGTACGATCACCGAGGTAACTTTTGACAATGTCAAAGAGATATCCCGGACACTGCCGGACCTTCAGCTTGGTAAGAATCATCTCCCACCAGGCATTATCGAAGGCACCCGATATGTCCAAGAAAATACCTATGACATACTTCTTACAATTATTCTTCACCCAATCACGTGCAAACAACATGGCGTGCTCCGTTGACCTACCCCTGACAAACCCAAACTGTCGGTCACAGGCAGGCGAGAGATTTCTCTCAAGCCTGTTCCGGATCACCGTCTCAAGCACCTTCCCGAAAACAGGAAGGAGTGTGATTGGGCGATACGCACCTGGATCTGACCGAGGTTTGGAGTTCCCCTTGGGTATGATTGAGAGCACACCTCTCTTCCATACGGTAGGAAAAACTCCTACACTAATGCACTTATTCATCACAAACAAGACTTCTTTACTGGCATACCTCCAAACATTCTTCGCTATCGCCCCCGTAATCTTGTCCACACCGGGAGCCTTCCCAGGACCTAGGTTCCTAAAAATGACGCTCAGCTCAGCTCCCGTCACAGGTGGTGGCACTCGAGACTCTAGCAACATAGAGCTAGTTGGGAGACGGGCCAGGGCACGGACAAGCCGGTGATGGTCCTCCTCCCCTCCAGTCCGCTCCAGAGGCACAAGTTTCTCCAAGAGCCCATCCAGGGTGGAGATCAGACCATCCGTCATCCTTCCGCCGAGAGTGATCCCGGAAAGGAGAGCAACGGGGTTTCCGACACTCCTCCGGACAAGCCCAGTGATTCGCCAAGGATCGGCATTCCCAATCTCGGTCACCCACTGTTGCCAGTGGGCCCGCTTGGCGCTACGAATCGCCGCCGTGTAAGCCGACCTAGCCACACGGAGCTCCTCCACCAGGGTTTGCTGCACCATAGGAGCAGCAAGACCCTGACGAACAACCCCGCAACGCCGATAGGCCCGACGGTAGGCAGCCCGCAGCACCCCCAGGTCAGTAGTCCACCAGCGGGTTGAAAAATTTTTCCCCGGGCGAGTGCGACCGATAACGGAGTCGGCCGATCTCACTACAGCCTCGTTTAAGAGCTCACCAACCAGGGTTGGATCTCTTACACTTCTCTCATAAATACCTAATAGTTCCTAATTCAGGGTTGATCCAAAAGCGTCCCAGTCCACGTCCCTGGATTTAAACGTCCATGTGTCTCTTGCGATTCTCGCTGGGACTCGAGAGAGATGAAAAGTGATTAGGCGGTGGTCACACTCAATCGCACCGTCCAACACTCTCCAGTCTTTGACAAGTCCCAGCATATTATTCGTACATAAGGAGAGATCAACGCGACTCTCCCCACCGGCATACCCTGCAAATGTTGGCAGTGAACCTGCCTCGTTGAGGATATTCAGGCCGTAACAAGCGATGAACCCCTCAACGGCGATTCTACGATCGTAGTTATTGTGCTGCCCAGAGTGATCATGCCA
>JADDOH010004703.1:0-12217 GCA_016648135.1 Agrypnia vestita
TTTGAAAGATGAATTGAGTGACCTCTATGAGAGAAGTGTTAGGAACCCAACCCTGGTTGGTGAGTACCTTAATTCCGCAGTCACAAGGTCGGCCGACTTGGCTCTTGGACGCACCCGACCCGGAGGGTCTTTTAAGGCCTGCTGGTGGACCAGAGAGCTATTTTCGCTTCAGAGTGCCTACCGACGGGCGTATCGGAGGTGTGGGGCTGTCCGGCGGGGTCTAGCTTCTCTTTCGGAGCAGCTGACCCTACAAGGGGAACTGCGTGCAGCAAGATGTGCTTATTCGGCGGCGATCCGTGAGGCGAAGCGAGCATCTTGGAGGAGGTGGGTCACGGAAGTGGGGAATGGTAACCCTTGGAAAGTGACAGGCCTAATCAAGGGAGGGGGAAAGAGTGCCGTCACTCTTCTTTCCGGGATTCTTCTCGGGGAAGGGATGACGACTGATCTTCCCTCAACCCTTGATGGGTTCTTAGGCAAACTAGTGCCCCTTGAGAGGGTTGACGAGGAGACGGACCATCATAGATTAGTCCGTATGTTAGCCCGCATCCCGACAAATACCATGCTTCTTGAGGTGCGAGAGCCCCCTCCCATAACTGTGGCGGAGCTGGAGAATGTTTTTCGTAATATTGGTCCAACGAAGGCCCCGGGGATGGACAGGATTACTGGGGTTATTGCGAAGAATGTCTGGAGATTCGCAAGAGATGAAGTTTTATTTAGATGAATGAGTGTATGAGAGTGGGGCATTTCCCAACTATATGGAAGAAGGGGACTCTCTGTGTCATACCCAAGGGGAACAAGAAACCAAGGTCAGATGCAGGCGCGTATCGCCCAATCACGCTCCTTCCCGTTTTTGGAAAGGTACTTGAAACGGTGATGCGCAACAGGTTAGAGAGCAATCTTTCGCCTGCCTGCGACCGACAGTTTGGGTTCGTTAGGGGTAAGTCCACGGAATGTGCTATGATGTATGTACAGACATGGGTAAGGGACTGTGAGGAGAAGCATGCTATGGGAATTTTCCTGGACATCTCGGGGGCTTTTGATAATGCCTGGTGGGAGATGATCCTCGCTAAGCTGAAAGTGCGGCGGTGCCCGAGGTACCTCTTTGACCTCGTCAAGAGCTACCTCGGTGATCGAGCTGCTACGATCAGCTACGCGGGGGTCTCGAGTACCAGACATATTAATATGGGCTGCCCACAGGGTTCGGTCCTTGGACCGACCCTGTGGAACATACTTTTCGATGACATTCTTCGTCTACCGTTGCCTGGGGGGTGCAACATCGTTGCCTATGCGGATGATGCTCTGTTGCTCGTATTCGGACGAAGCCGCTTAGTGCTTGAGGAAAGGAGTAAGAGATCAATTGAGCTGATTGTGGACTGGTGTGCTAGAAAAAAGTTGGCTTTGGCGCCTGGCAAAACAGTGGCCATGATGATGAAGGGTGGTTTGAGTCAGGCGAGGAACCCGGTGGTCAAAATGGGGAGTATGAACGTGAAATTTGCAAGAGAGGTCAAATGGCTGGGTGTAACGTTCGACCCATCGGGTTCTTTTCTCACACATGTTAAGGCCACTGCTGACAGAGCGAGAGATTTCTTTGCCTCCATGAAGAGACTTAGTGTCACTGACTGGGGCATCCGGTCACCGGCGATGCGCCTCGTATATAGGGCGACATATGTGGCCCAAGTCACATACGCTGCTGAGGTATGGGCTCACAGGCTGAGGACCGGCGTGGTAGCCGCAGCTCTAAATCGGGGGCAGAGAGTACCCCTGCTGGCTCTGACGGGAGCATATCGGACGGTGTCCAGTGCGGCCCTACCGGTGTTAGCGGGGGTGCTCCCTGCTGACTTGGAGGTACTGGAGTTCAGCGCCAGGCGAAGTGTTAGGAGGGGCCTGGAGGTAAACTACTTTGGTAGAACCATCAGGCTCTCGGAGACGTTGCGACACCAGGTGTTGGGTCAGAGATTGAGAGAAATATCATGTATAGTTTGGCAAGAAAGATGGAACACGGCCACCACCGGAAGATGGACTCATTCCTTTTTTCCGAGGGTGGCCGTGAAGGAAAAGGGCAGTGGATATTTTCCGTCGCTGGACCACCACACTGTTCAGATGCTATCGGGACACGGAGAGTTCAGGTCGAAGCTTTTCGATCTTGGACTCTCCGTTGACCCGTGGTGTGCTTGCGGTCGGGTGGCCCAAACGGCGGAACATATCCTTTGGGAATGTACGATCATGAATGACGCGAGAGAGAATATGTTAGCAGGATTAACTGAGTTTGGAATGACCGTGACAGGACGTCCATCCAATGATGTCCTAGTGAGGAATGAAAGGAACTTCGGATGCTTCCGAGGGTTCATTCGGGTGTGGGTGTCCCGTTGGGAAATCCTGAGGGGATCTGTGCGATAAGTTTTCTTGTGTATTGGTGGTTTGACTCTGTCATTCCCCGGTGTTGTGTTAATGTGTGGGCTCCTGCATTGGACGAAGACCTGTCGTAATCAGGACATTCAATTATACAGTGAAATAATTATTTTTAGTGTACGCACACCGGGACCGTCAACTTGGATTATTCCGTGTTTAGGCCTACATAGTCGGGGAGGCACGGCCGGCAGCGGCGGACTAGAAGAACAATAGAGGGCGTAACAAATACAACGCGTCCAATAGCGTCCATCGGGGCCTGGGATGGACCAATGGACCGCTGCCGGCCGTGCCTCCCCGGCTATGTAGGCCTAAACAGTCTTATGCCGCTGTTTTTATTAATAATATTCTTCATTGCACAGTGATCGTATGCAATAGTTAATATCGCGCGGACATTTATACATTTTGGACACCCCTAGGCCAACTCTCACAATGTACGTCTATGTTCAGAGTAATTCGTGTGGCGTCCTGTGTAGCAGATATTTTGGTTTGTAACTAACTATATTTATCGTACGTCTATGGACATAAAGTATTATACATTTCTGAAAAGCATCTTAGAACAACTAAAATGTTTTAAAATTTATGTTAAAATTTACATTTAAATAACTGGACAGTAAAATAAGGAAAAAGTTTTATTTTTGTTACTTCGTCGAGACATTTGGCAGTTACCCACGTCTCCCCACGCTTTATATTTAATGTGATGTACCGGAATATGACGCGAACCAGGTTATTAATTTTGTCCTAGGGCAATACCGAGATCAAAGCGCCCATGCTTCGAAAATCACGCGCCATGTGGTCACAGCCAGAACAGCCCCGGCATGTTCGATCTTTTGTCCGAGGACGAAATATGTGACCTATTGTTTAAAAAAATAACATTGCGACGGACGATCGCCCTTAGGATAGCCCACCATAAAAATATTACGAAACAATGAAATTAGAAAGTTAGGGATGCCGAGGGCGTTGGGCATCGCCGAAGACATTAAGAGTGCACGGCCTTTTGTTAGGATGGACAATACGTTCGCAACCTTTTGTTCTTAAGTAACATCTTGGAAGGGTAAAGAACGGTAAACCTTTTTCTTGCAGCGGGACGTATATCTCTAACCCCGATTAAACAATAGAAAGAACATCTTGGCCAAATGCGAACACATGGGACAACGGTTTAGAAAGCTGTGTTTTGTTAGAGAAGTGGCCATTGTTTTGGGAAAGACATTTTTTAGAAAAACAAGATAATAATTCCGAAAGTCGTCGCAGTAAGCTTACTATTGTCCTCGACAGACAATAGAGATGTTTTAGAAAGCGCTGACATACCGATTCCCCACATGGCGACACTCTCCGCGAGATGTAGGATCGTATAAATTATATGATTATTATAAGGGCGCGAGGATCCCGCAACGCACAACCAGGCGGTCATTATCAATAAAGATAACAGGGGTCAATCAATTAAGAAGGTAGAGGCTGAATTAGAAATTGAGGCAAGGTGGTAAATAATAATATTAATGTATTTCACCCGATTTCTGTCCGGTGTAAAGTGTATCCATTTAATGCTAGCCACCAACATGTTTAATTAAGTAAGGTGATAATAATTTGAATAGTCCATGTCACCTTTGCAGGTGGATGTTACTCGTTTTATATATTATTTTCGCATTCATTTTGTATTCTATAATTAATTGAGTACAATATAATTTTCTAACAAATAATAAATTTAACCCTTTAGGATTTCAAAGTAATTATTGTTTGCAAAGTTCTCTAGATTTTTTTGTATCCATGTGGAGGCGTCATGATTTTGATAAGTAATTGTAATAAAGACTTTATTGTATTGAAAAACTGTTCTTATACAAGTTCGTAAGTTGTAAGAAAATAGTCTATTTCCGTGATAAATATGTCAACCTATATTAAGGTATACGTATCATTTCGTAAAACTATGTAATAATAAATGAACAATTGACATAGTGCGAGGAAATGCATGAAAACTAAGTACGATTCTATTCTTATTTAGAATTCACCTTTTGGTTGTGTAATCCTACGACATAACATGACAGTTAAGTGGGTTTCATTGTGTGCTGGATTTTTACTAGTATTGTTCGGCAAGTGAGGAGAAGAAATGTAATCTGTGAGATGATTTATCCATTTTGTAACTTTGCATTTTTCTTTTATAAATTGCGGTAATATAATTTGTACATTAATATCTTACCGTATTCCTTTTGGGTTTGTACAAATTATTCCGTATCAATCAAGGATATTTTAGATACCTACCACACAGCTAGATCTTGTAGGCTATTATACTGTTTCTGTGAATCAATACCAATTGTGATTTTTCTTGTTTATTGTTTATAATGTTTATTAGTTGTTCCATCGCTCAAATAGACCTTGTTTAATATCAAGCAACCGCTTATGGTTTTTGTAATCGTACGAATTCCTTTCAAGACATAAATCTGATAGGGAAGGAATGCCAAAAAATGTGCATACGGGATTAAGACAAAATAGTTTAATTAATTGCAAATAAGTAAATGCCGTGTTGGAATAAACATTAATATTACTTTAGATCGAGGCTTTCATTTCTTATGTTTTCATGTATTGCACCTAGTTGAATAATGTTAATTTGTGAGTTTTAATTATTTTTAAGAATAATGTTAATTTGTCATTAGTTATTCAAGCTCCCAGTAGTAGGGACTTCCGTTATTGGTAGTGTTTCAAAATAATTCTTGTTTGGAAAATTTTCAATTGTCTGCCTGGTGGAATGTGGCTTATATAATTTTTTTTAGTGTTCTCTATTTTTATTCTTTTCTTATATTCTTATACCAGGTGTTCCGGATGGGAACACTTTTTTTATGCGGCTCAGTAGTCTTCGCTGGTGGGGCAGAGATCGCCACCAGAATTTGCTGTGAAGCTCGTAGTCCGTGGATATGCCAGAAGTCAAACGCCGAAGTAGTGCTTTTATCGTATTAAAGTCGAAGAAAAAATCCGAAGCGAAGTCCAAGTCAGAAAGCAGTAGTCACAAAAATCCAAGAAAGCAGAGTCCAAAGTAGATGAGCAGGGGTCAGAAATAAAAGGCAGCAAGAAGATTGTCCAAATAGCGATTCTCGTACCAACGCGAGTGGCGTAACTGTGGTACTCGCTCAAAAATGCATTTTATTTATACCAAATTCAAAATTTCACAAGATTGCGTCATAGCATGTTACAAAAACCAATGAGATTGCGTAATTCTGGGAAGGCGCCGCAGCGCTCCCAGCGGCCGAGCGGTGAACTACGTCATTCGCGGTTGCACAATTTCACCGCGCGGCAGATTTCATATGACAGATACAAATTAATTCATAAAAAATGCATTTTAGCTCCCAAGAGACTAATACTGTGTTATTTTGTAATAACAGACCTAGCAGATGATAATAACACAGTTATTTGGACGGGCTGGGTCATACAAGGCCCAAAAAACTAAAATTAAATTCGCCACAAACGGCTCAAATTTTCAAAAATTCATAAAAAATCAAAAACAGCATTTTTACAAGTTTTGCTATGACAAATGTAAATTGCGCATGCAAGCGCTCATTTTAACAGTAATTCCAAATATTTCAGGTAAATATTTACTGAGTTATAGGCATTCAAAAAAGCGCCAAAAAACCAATTTTTTATTCCACTCTCAGGCGCGCCTATATCATTTCACATATATAAAAATATATTTTCCAGACAGGCATTCAGTAAAGGAATGCAATGACACTACATAAGTAGGAATTCGTCCACGATAAGCCGCTCTGATTGTCGATTAAAAATTCGACTTTTTAATATTCTCCACGGCGAGCCGTGTGCGCGAGCTTACCGCGACGTGGGCCCGAAAACAGGCGTACACCGTTTCCAAATCGAGAAAAATACAAAATTTTTCTCACGGTCTTCCAGTACTCATTTATTTCATGATGACCATCTCCACGATGGCGCCCGGTGCAGGCCTTCGGGCCCCCGTGGAGGGTATCCCATATACGCATCTCAGACGGGGGCTCGGAATTTGAGTACTAGGCGTTAGAAGTTATAGCCGGTCAGGTAAGTTTGTAAAATCTCTCATATTCAAAAAACATTTATTTGCCCGTCGGCGAATTCAACGGCGGAAAGAAAGAGACGAGACCCTCTGCAGCGAGACTCGTCTCCCGTGTTGGCGAATATTGCGTGCCACACTCATGCCCATTTAGTGTTGGCGAACATCGCGGGTACCGCGTGCCACACACATACTTTACTTTGGGGCGTTACATCGCGGAAGAATCCCTTCGGCTCAAACTTCTAACCTTTGTCCACGCACCAACAGGTGCCAAATAAAAAATTATTTATTTCCATTTTATTCATAAAAAATTCATAAAATTCCAATACATTTTTCTCATCAGAGATTCAACATAATGCACATGACAATATTGCATACAAAAAAGGGCGCCAAGCGCTGCTTCTTACAAGGCATCAACATATTTTTAAAATATTTTCATAACATATACAAATTCCACACATATTTGTATCGACACTTGTAGCTGGAAATAACATCGGCGGCCAAACAGGCCGCATTTTTCATATTCATTTAACAAAGGGCCAATCTCAGGGCTAGTGTCCGGACGATGTTGTTCTACAGCTAGTTGGAAGCAGTATGCGCGCGCGGCCCCCCTCCAGTCGCGGCAGCAGCCGCTGGGCACTGACTTGCGCGCGCTCCGAGCGGCAACCCAATTTTCAGTAGCGGCATACACACCTCGTCTCCAATGCAATTTTCTGTATGTAGCGGCTGATTTATTTTGGACACGCGCCGCTCATAGTGGTCATGTTATGGCAATCTGGCATTTGACCCATTAACGGCGGTTGCGGCTGGCTTTTTCTGTTTCGGCACGCTTGGCATTCATATTTCACCCGGCGCACTGTGGGTCTCAATTTTAAAATATAAAAATTTTCCCGCACATCTGCCACAGTTTTCTCAGTGCCCGGGTGATTTTCTTTCTCATGATAATGCCTTATCATCAGGCGGGCATACGGGTGAGAGCCGTCCAATACTACCGGCGCCCTCAAGCCGGCCGGTATTTCATGCACCGCGGTTTGCTCGAGCCGCGAGCCCATCCGTATTATTCCATATTCATCCAGGCGCGGCGTCAGTGGATACAGCCGGCTGGTCCTTGGGACGGCTCCACCGCGGTGTAAAATTTTTATCTCCGTGCCGAACGCCTCCGCCTGAGAATACAATATCCATGCGCGCTCGGCTGCTATTCTTTCGTCGTAGGTGACATCTCGGCCGGGCCGCTCTTCAGCGCGGCGGCGGAAATTCCAAATGAAGCGCCTTATCCATGCCGCGGTGCGCACCAATTTCGTCCATGATGAGAAGCGTTTTATATCGGGCAATGCTCCCCCCGTGGGCGTTCTTCTGGTCACCAAAACAATATCTGCCCTTTTTTCCAGTACTGTGTTATCTGGTTGCCGCCGGCGGCTCTCTTGCGGCCACGCCGACTCTCCCCGGTGTAGAAAGTCAGGGCCGCTGAACCACATACCATCAGCGGCCAAATCTGGGAGTTCGCCGTCCCGTGTCCCAATATCAGCAGGATTATGTTTCGTGGGGACCCATCTCCAATCGGCGATTTTCGTCAATTCATCAATTGTTGTGTTAATGTGTGGGCTCCTGCATTGGACGAAGACCTGCCGGTCCTGCGCTTCCCTACCCGGATATCCAAATGTATTTTTTTTTTATATCGTCTCTTTCCCTGTTAAGGGGGTGTCTGTTTGACCTTACCCATCCACTGCCGCCACCGCGAAATTCGTCTACTATGTATTATTTTCTTCTTTTGTTATTACCTTTTCTTTGTTCTTGTATTATTTTTGTATTATTTTGTATTATTTCGTATTATTTTGTATTATTATTTTTCTTATTTTGTTATTTTACCTTTTCTTTGTTCTTGAATTTATTTATGTATTTTTTTTATGCAATAAAGACGTATCTAATGGTGTCGGTCTGTGAATGGTTTTGTTTTTGCGGCCGTGCCGCCTCGCACCGGTTTATACGACCCGTGCGGGGCAGCACGGTCTTGCATTGTAGCTAAAAAAATGTCAACCTGGAGACGAATGAGAAGGACCGATATGGGAGCTTTTGCTCATAAAACGGTCCTGGGTAAGCGGTGGGTACCATTCACATTCACAATTCATCAATCTCTCCCAGCCGGTTAGCGACAAAAGTCGAATACGCCCGGGGGTCGGTCCGCAACCAGCATAACACCGTGGTAGAATCGGTCCACAGTACCGTACGGGCTATTTTACACCGGTACTCTTTTTTTACAGCCGCCGCCAGTCGCGCGGCGATAAGTGCCGCTTGCAGCTCTAGCCTCGGTATTGACAGCGGTTTCAGCGGTGCCACCTTACATTTTGCCGAGATGAAGGCTACGGAATGGCCACCCTCTTCTGTCTCGACAAAATAGGTCACCGCGCAGCTCGCTTTTTCTGAGGCGTCGCAAAACACATGAAGCGCGACTTCACTATCGCGGCGGGATATGCACGGGCGCGCGATTTCACATTTCACATTCCTTATTAGCTCGCACCACGCGTACCATTTATCGGCGTGCTCGGGTTGTATTCTCTCCTCCCATCCAATTTTAGAGCGCCATACATCCTGTAATAGGATTTTTGACCTTATTAGTATGCAGGCCAAAAAATCCGATGGGGTCAAATATTTTCATTACGGCGCTCAATATTTGTCTCTTTGTCGGGCGGCCAGCCTCCGTTATTTCTGGCAAGTTCACAAATTGAAAAACAAATTTGTCGGAGGCCGGCTCCCATGCAATCCCGAGCACTTTTTCCGCCGTTGTCTCCGCCCCGATAATCCTCATCGGTTCCACCGCTCTTAAGGCGGGCTCAATTTTTTTCCAATACTGCAGGATCATTGGAGGCCCAATTGCAGAGCTGCATTTTCCCTCGACGCAGTATTTCAGTCACTTCGGTGAACATTTTTAAGGCCTCTTCAGTTGAATCTACTGCGTCGAGGTAATCGTCCATATAAAATGTAGTTTCAACCGCCTTTGCCGCGGTCGGAAATTCCGTGGCACTGGCTTGCGCAATCCGGTTCCTCACATATTGTGCACTGCTGGGCGAGCAGGTGGCGCCAAAAATCATAGACGACATTTGGTAAGTCGTCGGCACCTGCTCGCCTGGTTGTTTCCATAGAAATAATTGCGCCGCTTGGTCGGCCTCTCGGATTTTTATGCGCAAAAACATTTCTTTCACATCGGCTGCCAGTGCCACTTTTCCTTCCCGGAACCGGAACACACTGCCTAGAAGTGAACTCAGCAGGTCCGGCCCCGTCAATAGCAAATAATTCAGTGATATTCCTCGGCACTTACTCGCGGCATCAAATACTATACGTATTTTGCCGGGCTTGTTTGGGTTAAAGACCGCAAAATGCGGCAAGTAAAACTTAAATTTCAGCGCCTTTTCTTCGGCGGGTGACAAGGCGCGGGCGTAATCTTTCTCAAAATATTCATTTATTTTCGCCCTGTACGCCGTCGCATATGCGGCATCTTTTTCCATTTTCCTTTCAATCCCCACCAGGCGGTTGGCGGCGCACTGGCGGCTGTCTGGGAAATTCATTTCATCCATCTTCCAAAGAAGGCCCGTTTCCCATTGCCCGGTAGGTAATTGCCGCGTAGTGGCCTTCATAATAGCGGCGGCGCGGGCGTCCTATCTATTGACGCGGGCCGCGGCAGTGATCCCCAGTGAATCCACTGCAAAATGCGCCCTTATCAGCGCCTCCAGATCGTTATCGGCCGCCGGCACCGTGGCGCCGGAGAGCGCCAAAACCGTCGCGGTGCCGGCGGGTGGCCGGCGGCCAAGCTCGCCGTGTGTGGTCCATCCCAGGGCTGTGCGGGAGCGCAATCCGCCGGTAGGTATTTCAGTCACCTCCCGGGTGACGATCAAATGCGCGTGGTCCTGGCCTATTAATATTCGCGGCTCCACTTCATTAAATTCCGCGCACTTTCCACCAACACACGCACGTTCTGGGTCAGTTTCAATTTTATTTTTATTTTTATTTTTATTTTTATTTTTATCTTGGCACTCGCATTTTCTCAGCACTTTTTGCGCGGGCAGAGCGAGCTGTTTGACTGTGCTCGCCCGCATTTCATATGCAGCCTCACTCCCCCGCACTGTGAGATTTACATCTTGGGACCGGTCATCTGAGGAACACATTCCATTTGCGCCGTGAATTCTAAGTCCGCGCACCGGTCCGCGGGCCCCGACGGCGCTGGCCACTGTTTCATCGACGAGAGTGACGGTCGAACCCTCATCGAGAAGCGCGTAAATTTTCACTTGGCCTCGGGGCCCACTCACAGTCACCAACAAAACTTTTAACAGTACGGCATATCGCCCATTGTCCAATTTTGCGTGCCCCACTGTATTATCGCGGGGCGCCGTAACATTCGTCGCGGGGGTGGTAGATGGGGCGGCCGCGGCGGCGCCGCCTGACCCGCGCGGTGGCGCGCTTCGCGGGGCGCCTCGCCCGCCTCGCCTGTGTTGATCGCGGCCACGCCCGCCTCGCCCGCCGCGCCCGGATCGATGTTCTTCAGCGGCTTGGGGCGGGCGGCGATTTTCTTCTAAGTGCAGCGAGTGGTGGTGTGGTGCTCGGCATCCATTTTCGCCGCACCGCTTGGCCTTGCAGATAGGCAACATATGCCCCCTTGTTAGGCAATTAAAGCAGACAGCGGCCCGCCTTGCCAATGTCCATCTCTCCCGTATAGGTTTATTCAAATACGCCCTACAATCCAGCAGGGCGTGATTTGCCATATGGCAGGCGCAGCATCTTATCCGGCGAAGAAGCCGGCACCGGTGGACGTGTTTACCAGTATCGCTCCGCGTCAGTTTATTTTTTAAATACCTAAAGTGTCAGTTTGTGCCCAACCGTTGCCGTGTGTGGACGTGCCGTCATCACTACGTTTAAACCTATTATAGGTAGTGAAGTGGCTAGTGGACACGAGGGGTTTTTCCGAAACAAATTTTCCGACTTTGGATCGAACTCCTAAAAAGTCGGAAAACCTCGGAAAAATCCCGGAAAATCCGGGGTCCGGGGGGTAACTTTCTTATTTATAGACTTTTTCCATTTTTGACTTTTGTTCCGTGTTCCCTGAGTTGGAAAACTCAGGGAAAATCAACTTTATTCATTTGTTTAGTGTATGGTAAATTAGTTATAACGAACTTCGTTTATAGTAACTTTTTCTTAGTTTTAACTGGTGATTCGTGTTCCTCGGGTATGATTACCTGAGGAAAACACTTTTAGTTATAGTGTATATATCTTTATTACGTTTATATTTTAACTTTTGTTTATAACAACTTTCATTAATTTTAAGTGTGGTATTGTATTCCTGTCGTTGGAAAACCCAGGAAAAACACTGTCATTTCTAGTGTATATATCTCTGTTTTGGTAATATTTTGAACTTTCTTGCTATTGAAATTTTCTTTATTTTAATTACGGATATTGCTTCCTCGGGTAGGAAAACCCGGGGAAAACACCAATAGTTCTTGTGTATATACTGTATCTTGGCCGCTATATAAAACTTTGTTATTCGTGGATCAATTAGAGATATTCTTATTGGAACGTACTCGGGATGTCGGAAAATCCCGGGAAAACGCCGGAAAATTCCGGAAAATCCATATCGGATTTTTTGGAATCTCACGAGGAGGGGTTAACACCAGAAAAAGTCAGGATGGTCATGACGATTCTGGACTCAGCTGTCCGGGGGAGAGGAGAACGAACTGTCTCCTGTCCCGACATATCACCGTCCATAGATACGGCCGACAAAGGAAAAGGTCAAAATCGTGATCGAGA